>VSMD01124769.1:0-24101 GCA_008750895.1 Mirza zaza
GCCGGTCTACACGCGCCGGACCCTGTGGCCTCCCCGTGTCCCGTGGTCAGACGGGGCCAGTGGGGCCTCGCCCTGCGCCCTCCTCGTCCAAGCGGGCGGGGTGGCGGGAGGGTCAGGTCTCCCGGTCCTGCCTGCAGACGTGTCTATTCCACAGGTTTTTTTTTTTTTTTAAAAAAAAAACGGTGGCGTGCGCCACCGTGCCCGGCTAATTTTTTAAAACAAATTTTGATTAATAACTAAAATGCTTAAAAATGGGATATTTAATGTGCGAATCCCATGCTGGGCTTCTCGGGAGAAATCAGAGGTGAGGCAGCCCTGGCCAGGCCTGCGTTTCCTCGGAGCCGCTGTGGGTCCCCTGGGCTGCCTCCCTCGGGAGCCACCGCCCCGAGCCACCGGGACTCCTGTTTGCCGAGCTCAGCTGTCTCCTCCCACGGCCCGCAGCCTGGAGGGACTTGGGGACCCGTACCAAGCGCTAAATACCCTGGATACTGCTTGTCGTAGAGCCTGGTGTAGCCTGTTCTTTTGCTTTCTTTCTCTTTTCTTTTTCAGTACAAAATACTACTTTTCTGAAATTCTCATTATGGTTTAAAATTCATATATTGTACTAAGGACCATAATTTGGTGTCTTTAAAATGCAGACAAACCCCATGGTTTCCATTGACTATCGTATGCACACGTCTGCTTTTTCAGTCGCCCTTTCTTATTTCCCGATGCTCTGAGGTTTTTTCTTTTATCCCTGTCTTTCTGTTTGTCCAAAAAAAAAAAGAAAAAAAGACGTTCTTCAGAGTCTCACTCTGTTGCCCGGGCTAGAGTTCCGTGGCATCAGCCTAGCTCACAGCAACCTCAAACTCCTGGGCTCAAGCAATCCTCCTGCCTCAGCCTCCCAGGTAACTGGGACTACAGGCGTGCGCCACCATGCCCGGCTAATTTTTTTTTTCTATTTTTAGTTGTTTGGCTAATTTCTTTCTATTTATGGTAGAGACAGGGTCTCGTTCTTGCTCGGGCTGGTCTCGAACTCCTGAGCTCAAGTGATCCTCACGCCTCGACCTCCCAGAGTGCTGGGATTACAGATGTGAGCCACCGTGCCTGGCCTTCCATTGACTTTTGAAATCCACTCAGTCAGCGTTCCTCCCTCCTGTTGCTCAGCTCTTGGGGCCTCTGCCTGGTCACACAGCTGTCCCCTAAAAGTCTGACTGTGGCAGGCCCGAGGCAAGTGCCATCGGGGCTTGGCTGCCAGGGGCATGCCTGGGGTTTGCTTGTGTGGCTCTGTGACTGGATCCAGTGCTAAGGACGGTGTGTGTGCACGTGTGCACATGCGCGCATGTGTGTGCAAGTGTGCATATGTACATGTGTGCACTCGTGCGTGTATGTGTGTGCATGCATGTGTGTGTGCACATGTGTGTACACATGTCTTTCCATGGAACACGTCCACCAGAATCTGACACCCCATCCGGGCGGGAAGGGGGGCTGGACAGCAGCGTCGCTTTACGGGGGCGTCTGGAGGCCCCGACGGCCCTCTGCGAAGCAGGCGGAGTTCTGAGAGGCAGGAGGAAGAAACGCAGGCTTTCGTTTCCACTTGAAGAAAAAGGAGAGCTTCTCCCTGGAAACGCTGCTACCACTGATGCCAACAAACCTTTCCTCCCAGCCGGGTAGAATGAATGTGAGCGTTTTGCTAAGCAATGTCTTTTGGAAAAAAAGAAGTGAGCACAACCGTGTTTGGATCACTTTTTTAAAAAAACATCCATTTATTTACTCGCTGTTTTAAAATTGTGGTAAAATGGAAAACGATACCGCCCAGGTCCCCTGTCTCCGTGCTGGTAAGCTCTCATCTGCTTCCCCGGGCTCTGCCCCATCTACACATCCCACCCGTGCGACAGCTGGTGTTCTGGGTCCCACTTGCTTGGGCCACAGTGCCCACATAGTTGGCCGAACACTATTCTGGATGGTTCCGTGCAGGTATTTTTTGGACAAGATGAACACTCACATGGGTGGGTTCGGAGTGAACAAATCAATCTCTGTGACGCTGGCCTCATGTGACAGCTGCAGGCTTGGGAGAAATGACCATTCTCCCGCAAGGAACCCGGCCGCTCTCCCCGGTCCCCCGTGGACCAGCCCTGCAGATTCCAGACTTGCCGTCCCCTCAATCGCGTGAGCCAGCTCCTCAAGATAACTTTCCCTACTTTGTCATGCGGCGGGTTCTGTTTCTCCGGAGAACCCTGCCTAACACGAGACGGAATCGTGCAGTTTCGTCTCCCATGCCCAGCGCCCTTCACTGAACGCCTTGTTTTCCGGGTCTGTCCGAGTTGTGTCCCGCACTGACTCATCACGGTGTGGCCGTGCCACTTGCGTTATCATTCGCCCGTGGACGGACGTCCCAGCCCTTCCGCCTGCCCTGCGGGAGGTGCTGGCCTGAACACCGGCGTCCCGAACCCGTTCCGGCTGCGTCCTCCGCTCTTCACCATGGGTGACTTTTGAAGGAGACCTGTGTCTTCCCAGGCGTCCTCTGCGGCCCTGGCCCTGCGTCTCACTCAGGCTGCAGGGGGTGAGCGGCGGCGCTGTCTGTCACCCGCGTGTCCCCTGAGGTTTATCCGCGTCCGTGTACGTTCGCTTGAATCACGCGGACAGCTCACCACTGGTCTCCCACTGTCTTAGCAACCGTAAAGACTCAACAGGGCCGGGCGCGGTGGCTCACGCCTGTAATCCCAGCACTCTGCGAGGCCAAGGCGGGCGGATCGCTCCAGGTCAGGAGTTTGAAACCAGCCTGAGCAAGAGCGAGACCCCGTCTCTACTATAAATAGAAAGAAATTAATTGGCCAACTAATATATATAGAAAAAATTAGCGGGGCATGGTGGTGCATGCCTGTAGTCCCAGCTACTCGGGAGGCTGAGGCAGGAGGATCGCTTGATCCCAGAAGTCTGAGGTTGCTGTGAGCTAGGCTGACGCCACAGCACTCACTCTAGCCTGGGCGACAAAGCGAGACTCTGTCTCAAAAAAAAAAAAAAAAAAGACTGTCAACAGGCACGACCCGCACTGTGTTCTCCGGGTCCAGTTTTCGCCAAATTATCACATTCTTTCTGATGGGAAAGGTACTGTCCCCTTGACAAGATCCCTGTTCCTGAGACGTTTCCGGGAAGCTGTTTCCGGGCGGGTGAGGCCCGCGGACGACCCGGCGGCACGGGGCCAGCCTCGGGAAGCAGAGGTTTCGGGGGCTCCTGGAGTCCCAGACCCACGGCAGTGGTGAGAAGTCCCCGGTGTGGGGGAGTGTGCACTCCCCCTGCTCCGTCGGTGACAGCAACCCGTAAAGAAGAAGACAGCCCTACGTTAATGTGGCAGCTCTCGTTCCAATGCGCACTCATCACATTCGTGTGCCGTGACCCTCCTTTCAGCTTGCTCCGTGGTAATCAAACGGTGCATGTGACTTTCTTCATGAGCTGACAGTCATCCATCCCGCAGAAGGGGAGAGGGTGAGGCCCCAGGACTTCTGTCATCTGGGTCCCACACCCCACTCCACCCTGAGGTCTCGAGCAGGTGACCTGACTTCCTTGGGCCTCAGTTTCCTCTTCGCGTAACGTTGAAACGATGCCGTCACCCGCTTCTCGGGGGTGCCCTGAAGCACAGCATGTGAGAACCGCTTCAAACTACACAGTGCCCTGCACATGGCATTGTGGTGTTTCTTAATAGTAAGGGGACATGGGAAGGCAGAGGTTTATTCATTTTTAAGGTAGAAAAAGTATGAAAATCATAGCGAATGGATTTATGACACATTCCTTCTCTTTGCTGTGCTCACGGTAGATTTTCATGTAATTTGTAAAAAATCACCTTATATCTGGAAATCTTGCCTTAAAGTAGGTCCTTTTGAAAGAGGTAAGATTAGGTTAAACCACATAAAATTACCATTCGCGAAGTCAAATACAAGCAATTTCATATTCTTTAGCTGAATATTTTTCTCAAATAATGTTTTAGTAGGAGATGGTATTCCTTTAAAAAAAAATTGGTGTCAGATAAATGATATGTCCATGATTAGCAGTATGTCATAAAAGCAAAGCTGCAATAATTATTAATGCCTACACTAATTTTAAATAGTCAAATTATGCTCCATGTCATTGCATTTTAGAGCCGAAAAGTACCTAAGAGATCATTAATCTAACATTATTTTTAAGATATGGAAATTGAGTCTCAAAGAGGTTAATCACACATCCAGAACTCTTATTTCCTGATTTCCAATTCAGTACTTTACCCCATTCTATACAGCCGCCCTTGTACAATATGCATCTCGAACAGCTTGATTGTACAAGGGCCCGGGTGTTCTGTCAAATTTGCATATAAAAAGATTATAAGAAATCACGGTTCTAGTGTAGCGTAAATACAACCTAAATGAAAATATTAACTGTAAAGTATAAAACATTTACTTGGTACTTTGCCGGCCTCTTTGGACTTCAGGGCATGTGTGTTTTACGAATGACTTGGATGGACTGTTCCCTATGTGGTCTTTAAGGGCCCCGAAGCGACCTGGCCACATCTGCCCTGCCACTAAATAAAAGAGAAAACAGATGCATCCCGGGGCTTTGCACAATGTCCACTTCTGTCCATGGAAGATGGTGTTGTGCCTTCGCACAGGTGGCAGGTGAGGGGGCGCCAGGAGGACCCGGCAGGAGGGATGGGGAGGGTTGGAGCCTCTGAGCTTAGGGACTGTTTCATTTGCCGAGTTGAAATCTGAACATGCCAACCCCATCCCTGTGTTTGTGGGAGGCTGTCCCGAATGGAAAGCGACCCATCACCCCCAGACAAAAACCAGACCTCCAGGCCGTCCCCGTGAGCCGGTGACTGTCCTGGCTGTGGGAGGCAGACATCCTCTGCACGGTGACGCCAGGTCTCATTAGGCTGAGCTCTAACGTAATTGTCTGGCTGGCCGTTACCTTGGTGAGTGAGCCGTCACCCCGGAGCTGGAGAAGCCCCCCCAGGCAAGTTGAACAGGATGGGGCGACTGGCCTCAAATACCAGGGCTGAGCAACAGCAGCCATGGCTGTGTCTAGCTTTGCTCTGTGCAGAATCTCAAGGGGTGTCCGGTCTGCGGTAGTTACAGGCAGAGACACACAGAAGGGAAGATCAACATCTTACTTACCTGCTGCCTCCTCAAGGCACCTCCTGCTCTGTGTCTTTACTTGTTACAGCTTTTGACAAATGTCGTGAGCATGCATTCATACCTCCATTCAATTTCTGTGGCTTGGAGCGTCTTTTGGGCAGGCACAGAGCATTTTTTTCTTGTTGCATCCTCTATAATTACTGCATAGGAGTCATTCATTAAATGTTTGTCGAATGAATGAATGAACATGTGTGTGTGTGCTCTGACCGGGACTTTGTTTTATGAACAGGCAGGGTGGACCCATGTAATATGAATTGAGTGGCGTCATCTGCCACCAATTTGTGGAATTACATTATGAAACATTCATCTGGCTGGATGAAAGGGTTTTTCTATGCTGGCATGTGCTTTTGAAATGTAGCACCCTGCAGGGGTAGAGTAGGGGAACCTCTGAAGTCATTACCACCCATTAGCAGCTGAGTGTGAATTGGTTTATCAGTCACTTGCCTCCTGGTGACTCCCTGCCAACAGCCCTGGAGGGCCCTGAGGGTCTGGGCTGGAGCGGAAGAGACAGGAGGGCTGCCGATGGCTGGAGTGAGTGCAGAAAAAAGGCCTCCAGAGAGCAGAAGCCAGGGACTTAGGAGGGAGGGTCTCTAGCGAACTTCTCCCAGCTTTTCCAGGAAGCCACCTCTAACAGGTGAGCCCAAACCGAGACCCCCACCTCCAAGGCCAGGGAGGCTTGCCTGTGCGTGGGAGCTATCTTTTCCATTTATTCTATTAAAAGAAATTACCCACAAACTAACATTGCCTGTCTGCAGAGCACTCAAATCAACATGAAAAAGCAGCAAAGTGTGACATGCATGGCTTTGCAGATCAACCCGGCTCCCTCAACAGTCACTGGGGATGTTGGGCCGGTCGCATCCTTTCTCCGGTTCTTTCCTGGGCGTTGGTGATGATCCGACGGTGCCTGTGATAGAGATTTGTGTGTGTGCGTCCCCATGGGACCACATGTGTGTCCGTGTGTGTGTGCATGCATGTGTGTGTGCATGTATGTGTGCGCTTCTGTGCATAGAGAGTGTCACTGCAGATTGGGCGATCTCAATATTTAGGGAACTGAGCAGCATCTGAGCGATGTTTTTGAATGGCTCAATGTGATTCTAGAAAACTGTTTTAAGAAATAAATAAATGGTGCTATAAAAACAACTGGAGGCTGGGCGCGGTGGCTCACGCCTGTCATCCCAGCACTCTGGGAGGCCAAGGTGGGAAGATTGCTTGAGCTCAGGAGTTCGAGACCAGCGTGAGCAAGAGCGAGACCCCGTCTCTACCATAAATAGAAAGAAATTAGCCAAACAACTAAAAATAGAAAAAATTAGCCGGGCGTGGTGGCGCATGCCTGTAGTCCCAGCTACTCGGGAGGCTGAGGCAGGAGGATTGCTTGAGCCCAGGAGTTGGAGGTTGCTGTGAGCTAGGCTGACGCCACGGCACTCTAGCCCCGGGCAACAGAGTGAGACTCCGTCTCAAAAAAAAAAAAAAAAAAAGAAAGAAAGAAAACCCACACCTGGAGACCCGTATTTGGGAACGGGAGAGGACGCGCTGTGCTGTTCTCCGGGGAAGTGTGTCCCGGCCCTGGGCGTCAACGCCGGAGCCGCTGCGGACGGCGCCGGGCAGCTCGCTGTCCCCTGGCTCAGCGCGTCTCACGGGTGTCCGGGGGCCCAGCACCCTCGCCGAACGCACGGGCCCGGCGTCTGCAGAGTCCGGGCGGAGGACGCGCAGCTCACACTCGCTCCGGGTCCGTGTCGCGGCCTCACGTCCACGGGCCTCTCTGACCTTGTTGTGCCTACCAGATCTCGTCCTGCGAGGCGCCCGATACAGAGAACCAGGCTACACTGAAATCGTGCGGCCCTTTCCCATGGCCTGGCGAGGAAATCGGAGTGTGTTTTGCTTTGTGTTCTGTTCCCACCTCAAAGGCGGGATTAAAATAGCGCTGCTTGTCACGTCTCATTATGGAAATCGGCGTGGCCCCCAGACAGGCACCGGGCTCCTCCCGTCCCCGGACCGGGCGGCGCACTGAACATGTGACCTGCCGGAGGCCCCGGATCACAACCTGTCATTTCAGAGCAGGGGAGACCGGCCACGTCTCCCACTAGCCTTAATCTCGCGCACACAGAAAGGGAGGCAGGGGCCGAGGTCACGGGTCCCCTGCACCCTCCACTTAGAAAACCTGCGAGGGAAAGGAGGATGAATTTCACAAGGGCCCCGAGCCGGCCCTGTTACCGCAGGGCTCGGGCAGAGGGAAGCATGTGTTCTTTTGTTTTCAAATGTGTCGAGAACCAGGCGCACGGGGACCTGTTCCGGGAACACCTCCCAGGTGGGGCCCCGCCCTCCTCCTGGCCTCACGCACGGGGGAGGGGCGGCGAGTAAGCGTGCACCTCTGCACCCCCCCAGCTGTCACGACTAATCGGATTGGGAGCGGGGACGGAAACGGGAAGCCGTGCAGGAGCGGCTGTTCCAGGAGGTCCCATTGCTCTGTTTTGCCTGTTTGTTTAAAGCTTCGGTTGTGAATCTGATTCTTTCATATATATGTAGACACATATTTTTTTTTTATTCTTTTTCCTTTTTTGGTGAGCTTTGTTTCATGGGGTTTTCGGTGCTGTCGTTATAACTAACAGCGGCCCCGGAAGGAAGGACGGGAAGGAGAAGGTTTGCTGGAAATAATTACGAGGCTGCTGCAGAATCAGGAGATTGGGTAGGGTAGAAATTTTATTTTATTCTGTCCCTCCGCACTTGAGTCTCGAGCATGCTTTGTATAGCCGTGCAATTAATCTTGACGTGTAAGGGCCGGCCGGCGCTCTAAACCTCAGGAAAACACACCTCAGCAAAATTCTACACGATGTTAACATAAAAAGCATGGGACAGGAAGGGAATTTAAATTATTAAAAGTAATCCTGATGTATTTTTACTGCATGCATCCGTACCCGACATTGCCGACAGCTGCTCTGAGAGAGAGGAGAGCCTCTGAAAACGCTGTCTGCCTCCAGGTTGTCTGTGTATTTATTTTTCTCTGCTACCCTGTGTTTAAGGCTCTTCCAAGAACAGACCCCACAGTATCCTTCGGTGATTCGCTCAGAGGCTTCCCATCCCCTACGCTGGGAGATGCACCCTTGCAGCTACCCGAAAATCCCTTAAGCTGCTTTCTCTGTTCCGACCTCTCTGCAGAATGACACTTCTCAGCGAGCAAGGCCCCCGCCATTTGCCCGGGAAATCTGCAATGCATTGTCTAGTACATCTCATCCTCTAATAGGTACTGATAGAAATTGATTTAAACCTTTATAACCCCTATTAATTATACACTTGAGATTTCAATAGCTGGCGAACAAAAATTTCCCTAACATGCCGTAATCAGGCAGATGGGGACAGCATGGCGCAGACTGTAAATGCATGTCAAGCTAGGTGTACGGAAGAAACTAGCCACATGCGTGTCCACACAGGGTAAACATGCGAGTTTGCGTTAGCGAGTGCCAGCCGTGACTCAGTGGCTGCCACTGAACCCCCGGGGGCTGAGGGGCAACGCGGTATCCAAGAGAGCAAACCCCGAGAGGCTTGTGAGAGACCTGAGCAACCTCAGACCGGGAGTTTCCCAGACGTTAAAGAGCACCTTTCCTTGAACTTTTACTTTAACGGGCAATTAATCCTCACCTTGGAGAGAGCTGAGGGCGAGGGCAAACCCAGCCGCGCTCGCACCGCGTGCAAGCTTCCCGGAAAGATGCGCGGCCCGGAGCCGTAAAACTTGAGATTTCACACTCAGGTTCCTCCTGCTCCTCTGCCCCCCCCACCCCGCAGCCCTGTTACGGAGCCGGCCCCGTCGTCCTCCCCGGTCAGGGACACTGTCGTCAGCGGGCTGTGCGGGGCTCCTCCCGGCGCCATCCATCAGAGAAGGGACACCGGTCCTCATGCTCCTGCGCCCGTCCCATCCTCAGCCCCACCCCACGCCTGGCAGCCACAGTGACGCGTGTGTGCCTTTCTGTTCTCGTGTCATCCTGAAAGTGTGTCGTTTTGCGTCGGAGCGGCTTCAGTAAATGTCAGCGGTGTGGCTTTAGCGCTCCGTTCTGCTTGTTCTGCTCACCCTCGAGCGAGCCTTGGGGTCCTCCGTTCTGACAGTGCCTGCAGGTCGCCGTGGCTTCTCCCAGCTGTGGCAGTGACCCTGGACACACCCTCTGCAGCAGGACCTCTTCATCCTTCCGGCTGCGGACTACCAAAATAGCAGGTGCATAAATATCCCTGTGCACTGTGCACGAGCGACGTTCTCGTAGATGTTTTTCTTGTGGGAGGCTGGGGTGCTGTGCACACGCTTCACACGCCTCGGTGGGGCCGCACGGCTGTTCCGCGTGGCCCTGCCCACGCCCAGAAACAGACCCAGGCGGGCCTAGGATGCCCGGTGCGCAGCAGAGGTGGCATCTCAGGGCAGGGGAAAGCAGGAACTCCTGAGCCCCATGTCCCTTTCTATTTAACTTCTGGTCCCTGTGCCGGGAACAATAACCATCTGAGAGGGATTGGGGATTTTGTCTTCGTATCTGGCAGAGAAAAAAAAATCTCTTCTTCGCACTCATTTCAGATTGACTAACTCTTTTTTGGAAGTTTATTCTTTCATAAGCTCCTTAAAAGAATCCAACCTGAATTTTGAGTGACATTGCCCTGAATTTGCAGGTTAAGGTGAGGAATATCGAAAGCATTTAGAATGTTAAGCTATCCCATGCAAGTTGGTGCTCTTATTCAGGTCATTTATGTCTTTATTTATTTTTACTTTTTAATTTTTTATTTTGAAATAATTTCCAACCTTACTAAAAAGTTGCAGACGTAGGACAAAAATGTTCCCCGTATACCCTTCACCCAGTGACCCCACATGTCACTCACTTACGTAGAGACGAGAGGTCAAAATCAGGGCAGCGCTGGTGTGACCCTGTCCACTAGTCCTTCACTATCTTGAGCACCTCCTTACCTCCTGGCACTATTGCACGTTCTAGCTCTTCTTGAATTCTCCCTACCCCAACCCTGGGACCAGCCATTTCTCCGAAAAGCTCCTGTTCCTTTTACTGGAGAATGACATTTAGAGCCGAGATCTGGGTTCAAGAACGCATTGTCTGTTTTCTAAGTCTTTGTTCTCCTCATAAATTTTATTTTCTAATTTTTGGTTTCTCTTGGACATTGCAGGGATAGAGAAATGCTATTTTATTTTAGCATTGTCTTATATTTAACAACATAATTAAGGCTTCTAACTTGTTCTAGTGTCTAGCATATTCGGTTCTTAGATGATCATATCAAATGCAAATAGTAAGGTCTCATCTCTTTCTTTCCATTTACACTTCTTTTTCTTTTCTTTCCTTATAGTATTTGCCAGGCTGCTATTTCTATGTTAAAATGTAGACATGAAAGTGTGTATCCTTATTGTCCTCTCAAACTTAAAGAGAACACTTCTAAAGTTATTTATTTATGTATATATTCTTTAGATTTTTGATATGTAAACTTTGTTAAGAAAATTCCTGTAATCTAGGTTGCTGACAGATTTCTTATTTTTTAGTCATAAATGAGTGATGACTTTCATTAAATATCTTTCCTTGCATTGCTGACTTTTTGACATAATCATATAACTTTTTCATTTCAATCGATTAATGAGAGAAGGACATTAATTACTTTTCTGATATAAGTCTATTCTTGCACTCTTGGAATAAGCCCTTCTTGGTCATGATTTATTATTGTTGAAATATAATGTTGTAATCTCATCACTGATATTACTGTATATGTAGGACCTTTGAAACTATACTTTCTTTTCTTATATTGCTTTTATCTGATTTGGGAATCAAGAGGATACTAGCTTTATAAAAACAATCTAGGCAATTTTTCGTTAAATTTATGTATTCTAGAAAAAATTGTACAGGAGAAGACTCAACTATTTCTCAAAAGTTTAGCAGATTACTAAAAAAACTATTCAAACTAATAAACAGGTTCAGCAATGTTGCAGGATACAAGATCCATATACAAAAATCAAGTGTATTTCTATATGCAAGCAACAAACAATCTGAAAAGGAAAGTAAAAACAATTCCACTTACAATAGCATCAGCAAGAACAAAATATTTAGGACTAAATTTAACAGTTGAGGTGCAAGACATGTACACTGAAAACTACAAAATACCCATGGAAAAAAACGTTAAGGACCTAAATGAGTGGAAAGACACCCTATGCCCAGGGATAGGGAGACGATGTTAAAACGGGAACACTCTATAAATTCATCTACAGATTCAACGCACTCCTGTCAAGAGTCAAGCTGAATTTTTGCAGAAATTGGCAAGCTGATCTTAGAACTCATACGGAAATAAAAGGGACCCTGAAGAGCCAAAACAATCTTGAAAAAGAACAGAACCTTAAGACTCACATTTCCTTGTTTTGAAACTTACGACAAAGCCATAGTCACCGAGACACTGTGGTGTGGGCACAGGGACAGACAGGTAGGTTGATGGAATAGAATTGAGAGTCCAAAAATAAACCCCGACATGTATGGCCAGTTGATTTTGACAAAAGAGCTAACACAATCCAATGGGGAAGGAACAATCGTTTCAACAAACGGTGCTGGGGCAGGTGGACATTCACCTGCAGAAGGAGGAAATTGACCCCATCTCACACTATGCACAAAAACTAACTCAAAGCTGGTCGTAGACTTGAGTGTAAGAGCCAGAACTATAAAACTCTTCAAAGAAAACATTTGGAAATAAATCTTTGTGACCCTGGAAAGATATCTTAGCTACAGCACCAACATCGCAAGTGATCAACGAGTGGCTGATAAATGGGACTTCCCCCACATTGAAAACCGTCCTGCTCAGAGGATGCCGTGCTGAATGCGGAAAAACAACCCACGGCCTGGGGGGACCTGTTGGCAAACCCTACATTTGACAAGAGGATTGTATCCAAAATGTGTAAAGAACTCTTACAAATCAATACTAAAAAGACAACCCAATTGAAAAAACGGGCAAAGGATTTGAGTAGACATTTTTCTAAAGAAGATGTATCCATAGCCAACAAGCCCGGGAAAAGATGCTGACCATGATTAGTCCCTAGAGCAGGGGTCCTCAAACTTTTTAAACAGGGGGCCAGTTCACTGTCCCTCAGACCGTTGGAGAGTGCGCACTGTGGGCCCGGGACGAGTCGGCTGCTAAGCAGGACAAGCAGCGGCAGCAAAACACCCGGAGGGCCGGAATAAATGTGCTAGGTGGCCCGCAGGTGGCCCGCCGGCCGGAGTTTGAGGACGCCTGCCCTAGAGAAATGCAAATAAAAGCCAAATTAAATACCACCTTACACTCACCAGATCATGGCTATGATTGAAAAGATAGAGAATGATGAGTGTTGGCGAAGGCATGGAGAAATCGGAACGCACGTACCTTGCCGGTGGGGATGGAAAACCGTGCAGTTGCTTTGAGAAACAGTGTGGCACTTCCTAGAAATGTTAAGCGTGGGGTCACCGTATGACCCAGCAATGTATTCCTGGGTATGCTCAAAAGAAACGAAAATATACGTCCACACACAAACCTGGGTAGCAATGTTCATCAGGGCATTATTCGTAAGAGCCAGAAGTGAAAACTGTCCAAGTGCCCATCGACTGGTGAATGGGAAAGTGCAATGTGGAGCATCCTTACGATGGATCCCTAAATACGGATGCAGCTACAACCCAGACTAGCCTTAAAACCCTACGCCAAGTGCAAGAAGCCAGTCGCAAAGGATCACGCGCTCTATGGTGCCGTTTACGTGGAACGCCCATAGTTGGCAAAACCGCAGAGACGGAAAGTGGATTCGTGGCTGCGTAGGGCTGGGGTAGGGCGCAGTGGGGCTGGGGAGGGAAGTGGGAAGAGATGGCTAATGGTTTCCTTCGGGGCGGTGGCGATGTCCTAAAATTACATTATGGTGATCGTTGCACAACTCCAAATGTACTAAAGACACGGCACACTGCACTTTAAATGAGTGAACTTGGTATTATGTAAATCACGTCTCGTAAAAGCTGTACAAAGTGGGGAAAAACGGTTTGGGAGCGTGCCCTTTTAAAGCCACCTGTGGGTGAGGTGTTTTGAAAAGGGAAGATCTTTAATGATCATTTCAATTTCTTTGCTATCTATTGTTCTACTCATTGTCTGTGTTTTTCCCTGTGTGAGGTTGGGCATTTTTTCTTTAATATACGTCCATTTTATACACCTTTTCAAATGCACCAGCAACAGCTGTCCAAAGTGATCTTTGTAAAACACTGGGCCCAGAGTCAACCCCCATTTTCCTAGGGAATCTTGCATTTGTGTGGCCTTTTTGTTCAGTCTTCCCGGAGATCTCTCATATTAATTTATTCCAATAACCGGCTTTAGTTTTTTTCTGTTTCATTGAATTATGCCTTTATTTTCGTTGTTTTCTTTTTTCTCTGGTTTTGCTGTGTTGTTCCTTTTTCAGCCTCCTAAGTTGAATAATTGGCTTTAAGTGTGATTTCATTTCCTCCTAACCGTATCCAAACTATTAATAGAAATGCTATGCATTTCCCTTCCTAAGTACTGGTCTTACTAGGTCCCATGTTTTTGTGGTGTAGTGCTTCTGTTATCACATAGTTTTAAACATTAATTAGCTTTCTTTTTAATTCAAGAGTTTTTAGAAGTATATATTTTTTTCTAAAGTCTATCACAGTGTCAGTAATTTTTATTTTTGTTGCAATATCGTTGGAGAACCTAATTGAACACTATCGATCCTTTGTGGCCTGAGGCATTGGCCTAGTTTTGTAAATGTTTCACGTGTGTATTTAAAAACATGCGCACTCTCTCTTGGGTGCGGAGTTCTTTGTACAGCTAATGGCTCAAGCTTATTCATCGTATCGTTTGCATCTTTGACATCTGCCTAGTTTTTGTCTTCTCGGTCCGTCCACTTTTGAAAAAGACGTGCTGACAGCTCCAACTGCAGTCACTGTGTGATGATTCCTCCTGCAGTCCCGTCACCGCGGCTGGTACGCGTGGGGCTGTTATTTATGTTCTACAAAGGTTGTTTACACTTCTCTAGTTTCCTTTACCAGTATGTAATGACACCCTTTCGCCCTTGTGGTGTTGTTAGCTTTATATTCTCTCTTTTGTCAGATGTTAAGATTGCTGCACCAACTTTCTTTTTTCTTTGTTTTGACGGGGTCTCACTCTGTTGCCCAGACAAATGCAGTGGCCTCATTGTAGGTCACAGCAACCTCAAACTCCTGGGTGCAAGCGATCCTCCCAGCTCAGCCTCATGAGTAGCTGGGACTACAGGTGTGCACCACCACACCTGTCTAATTTTTCTATTTTTTAGAGAGATGGGGGTCTGGCTATGTTGCCCAGGCTGGTCTTGAACTGCTGGCCTCAAGAGATCCTCCTGTCCCAGCCTCCCAGAGTGCTGGAATTACAGGCGTGAGCCACTGCATCCGGCCCAATCTTTCTATTTTTAATGTTTCTTTGTCTTTTTATTTTCAATGTGTTTCCTTAATATTCTTTTTCTTAAACCCAGGTTGAGAGTATCTGATTTTTAGTTGGCGAATTTAACCTATTTTTACTTATCATAATGACTCATTGAAAAACCCTTATTGCTGATATCTTACATTTTTAATTTACTGACCTTCTTATTTCTTCCTTTTTTTTTTTGTTCCTGCTTTCTATTGAATAGGTCAAATTTTCTTCTGCTGGTTTAAAAGTTGCACATTTTTGTCTTTCTGTTTGTTTGCCCTCGTGTTAAGACATACTCTCTTGTTTACTCATCACTCTTGCCTTCCCGAACTTACCAGTATCTGCATTTTCCTCCCAACAGGAAAAGTACTTTGCTCCATTCTCATAGCCCTGCACCCCCCTCTTGATACTGCTTAGGATTCAAGTTCCGGGTTCTCTCAAATAATAAATGTTATTATCATCTATTCACCAAAATATTTGGTTCCCCTGAATTCTCTCTCTCCTAGAAATTTTGAGGGATATTTCCCCCTTATTTTTGGTGCTTTCTCCAAAAACGTTTCCTCACACACACACACAAAATGGGTCTTTGTAAGGCAAACCACCAGAGACCCACACGGGAGAAAACACTTATTACGCCTTCAGATTTGAATGACGGTTTGTCTAGAAATAATAATCTAGGTTCAAATTCATTTTCCCTTAATGATTTAAAAGTATTACTCCCTTGTTCTCTCGCGTTCAGCGACGTTGAGGAATCTAATGGCAACCTGGACCTCGCTCCTTTGTGGTGAACGTCTCTTTACTTTTTAAGGAAGCTTCTAGAATATGTTCTTTGTACTTGATGGTCTCGAATTTCACTACAATTTATCTGGATGTGGGTTTTTCCTTATTCTCCCTCCCCTTTTGATTCTATGAGCCTTATCTTTTCTCTGGGAATATGTCTGCATTGTTTTAACAATGTTTTCTCTCTTCTGATCCTATTTTGTCCCTCTTTCTGCTGTCTCATGATCCAGGTGTTGGCACTTTATTTCCATTGCCCTGAGCCTGTCTTTTGTGTTTTCTGTCTCTTGCCCTTTCCTTTTGCCTCCTGGAGAAACTCCTCCATCTGATATTTCAACTCTTTAATTCATTTCTTCAGCCGTTCCCACCTCGCCATTTACCTTATTTATGGCCTCGCATTTTTACTGTTTGTGTTTTTCGAAAACGTGGTTTTCAATCTCAGTAAGATCATCAAAAGTATCAAAGTAAAAATGCTGAAAGTGGTTTCCCAGCTAAATGAAAATTTGATATACTAAGTAAGAGTACTGAGGTCAGAAATGAAGACAAGGGGACACCCCAAGACCAGCGCTGTGTCAGCTTTGGAGCGAGTGCGTGTTACTCACAGGACATAGTGGCGCGGCCTCTCTTAGGACTTCTGATTGCAAGTGACGTGACGGAAACTCGATCCAAACTACCGTGTTTCCCCGAAAATGAGACCTACCCATAACGTAAGCCCTAGCAGGATGTCTAAGCATGTGCGCAATAGAAGCCCTACCCCGAAAATAAGCCCTAGTGACGGGCGTGGCTGCGCAGCACGTCTGCACAACCCATGCATGTCGTCGTGGAGCGGGAAAGAAGACGAGCAGCCCTTCTCATCTGCCCCATCGTGACAGCGACTATCCCAGAGGTGACCAGAAGGGTGCGGGCAGCCCCACCAACAAGGTCGGCTCCCCCGTCAGGTCCCGGCCACCCTGTGCGTGCTGCAAGCTGAGGCTTTGAGGGGACAATAACGCATCCCCTGAAAATAAGCCCCAGGGTGTCTTCTTGAGGAAAAATAGAGGACGCTGCCTTATTTTGGGGGAAACACGGTAGCTGCAGTTGAACGAACAGCAGGGGCACGTGGCTGGGCGCCCCGGGAGTGCCTGGGGACACAGGTGGGGTCCCCCGCTCTGGCAGTCCGGCTGTGGGCAGTGCCAAACCCCAAACCCACGCGTGCCCACTCGATAACCCAAGAGGAAAACATCCCCCTGGGCTCCGAGTCTCGAACTGCCTGGAGGCCCCTGACGGCCCATCCCGGTGCCTGTGTCCTCCCGTCGGACCCCGTGGGGGCCCCGACCCCGGAGGCCCTCGCCGGAATGACCGGCGGACGGGGAGGACTGGCCGTTGTCGGTGGGCAGGATTTGCCAGGACCGTGTGGCGGGAAGACCGAGACGGGCAGACACCGCCCTGCACCCGCGCACACGCGACCCACACCCCACGCGGCTGCCGGCCGACACGCCTGACGTTCTCTTTCCCGTCGACGGCTCCGTTGAGATTCAATTCACACACCTTGTAACTGGCCCATTTGAAGTGCGCGGCTGGGCGGTGATTAGCATGTTCACACAGTCCCTCAGCTGGCGCCACGGGCAATCTTAGACAAAGAAACCCTCTGTCTTCACGGCCACTCTCTGCAGCCCCCCAGCTCTGCAGCGGTTTCATTTCCCCCCAGAAAAAAATCTCGATTTTTCAGGGGCTGGTTTGTCAGTTCGTTTCTCATGACAAGGAAGCACGCAGCATCGTTTCGGACACTCTTATACTACACAGTTATTTATAGTTTATCCTCTTCTTGTTAACCCAAGGCGTTTCCTTCCTGGCGGGGCTCTGGCTGCTCCGGGGTCACCAGGGGCAGGGTCTCCCGTGACGGCGGCCGCGGGCACCTGCGCCGGACTCTCCGAGGCCTGGCGGGCAAAGGCCGCGGACAGGGTCTCTTCCCTCCCAGCAGGCAACCGTTTAGCCTCCAGGTCCGAGTTCGCACCTGCCGGGGCCTGGCCATCCTCCACCCCAACCCCCCTACCCCCCGCTCCACGGCCGCCCAGGGGAGGACTGCTGCCCGGGCCTTGCTCGGTGTCCTCCCAGCCGCCCCACGCTGCAGCCCTGCCAGCCACGGCGCCCACGCCCGAGGCCGCTGCCTTTCGCCTCTGCGTTCTGCACGGGCGTCCCTTGGAGGGGCCTTCCGCCCTCCTGGCCTCCCCTGGCCACGGCTCCAGGCCACCTTCCCTCGGGCGAGACTCTCAGGGAGCCCGGCTGCTGTCGCCAACCCTGTCCCTGGGCACCACCCACAGCGCCTCGCGGGCGGGAGGGGGCTCGGGCTGCTCCAGCTGGCTTTTCCAGTACCTACCGCGGCGTAGGGCGTGTAGGTGGAGGAGGAAGCCGTTAACCGTGTAAATTAGGAAGGAGTGGACAAACTGCAGGTGATCGTCAGACGTCATGGGAATGAGTGAGAACGAGCACGGACAGGTCCGTGAGAGATTCGAGTAACTTTTCCCCATTAGTTAACCGTTGCATCATTCGACGGCGAAGAGCCCGCACCCCACGCGTGAGAGGGACACGCGTGACGCTGTGACAGCAGCAGCGACGGCAGCAAGCGCCGGGCACCTGCTCTGCCTAGCTCGGGTCTGAACGCTGAATCTGCACGGGCAAAACTCCCACCCACCGGGCAGTCCCAGCTGTTCACACGCGTGTGCGCGCGTGTGCGAGCGTGGAACATCTGGAGGGGCCGTCGGCTGGGGTGCTCTCTGTGTAACCGTTACACGAACCCGTTCTCACACAGCCTGCCTCGAGATAAGCAGAAAAGGAATTACAGAGCCACAGAGAGTTGAAAAGAAAGATGCATGAAAATTCCTCTTAGTTGTCTCACAGTTGGTTCATTTAAGCGAGTTGGGGTCTAGAGAGAGACATGGATTTACTCTCACCGACGAGGACTCCCTGTGTGTGTGTGTGTGAGGGTGAGTGTCCCCGACTGTGGGGTGTCCCCCCACTGTGCTCCCACCCGAGGCACCTTTCCAGCCTGTGGCAGGTAGAGGGGGACTCGGGGGGACTCAGGGAACTCCGGTCGGAGCTCAGGGGTCCTGGCCTCGGAGGCAGGGCCGGGTCCGAGCGAACAGACGGTTGTTGGGAAAGTAAATCGTGTCCGGCTGAGTCACACTGTGTGTGTGTGTGACAGAACGGTGCCTTCATACCTGCGCTGCGCTCGGATGTCGTCACTGCCCGTGAGGAACGCGAGACACGTCTGGGACTCTCTGTGGGCCACCACCTTCTCGCCACGTGGACTCAGCATTCACCCCACCTGGTTCTTTGGCCACAGAGGATTTTTGTTTTTGTTTTTGTTTTGTAAGAGTGGGAAGTGGGGCTCAAAGCAGCACCAGTGTTTCCCCCTAAGAGAAGCAATATTGTAGGGAAAAAAACAACACAGTCTTTTTTCCAAGGGATTATCATTGTCTCCAATACCCAGTTTCTTAACATCTTTCTTAGCACTCTAGCCTGCAGAAAGCATGAGCTGTAGGTGAAGATTCTGGGGTTTCTCTGCGGGGGCGTAACTGCAGGCTTCAAGGATGGAAAGAACGAGTTAGCACCGGCCCTTGGCTCACTCCGAGAACGAGGCTCTCGACCCGTCACCCATCTTCTTCTCCCAGGGTTCCGTCCCGCAGAGAGAAGAAGGGGCTCCCCCACCCACGCGCCGCAGGGAGGGCGATGCCCGCCCCTCCCCAGAGCAGCAGTGGCTCTGCCAGAGCCTCCAGGCCTGCGGACTTGGCCCCGCCTCCCGCTCCGGGTGCCGCGCCCGGGCGCCAGGCTGGTGCTTGTTCCCGAAGCCGCCCCACCCCCCGCAGAGCCAGGGGACGCCTGCGGGATCCAGCCATTCCCCGGCGTGAGCCGAGGCCGCAGGCTACGACGGGTCTGAGGATGTTCGAGACCATCCCAGCGACGACGACGGCCTCCATCGGGGCCTGACTGCGTGGGGCAGGCAGGTGCGTAGAAAGGCAGAGGGACACGGTTATGTCCCCAGACAGAACGGACGCCAGGTGCCACCTTTGCTCCGGTGAGCAGAGCAGACCAGATCCCCTGCGGCCGGGACCTTGTCCGACCTCGCGGGAGGATGTGCTCGGTGACGGCGGGATTCCTCTTCTGTGCGATCCCCTGTCCCCCCACCCTCCCTGTGAGGTGCCTGGGACCCTGAGCCAGCGACACGCCGGGTGCCTGCTACGGAAACTCAGAGAATAGAGCATCTGCATCCTGCAGGGGCCCTTTGTGCTGGGCCACGGAGAGGCCCGACCAACCCTCCTTGCCAGGAATTGAAACCGCCTTTCTGTCCCTCGTGAGAACCATCCACCCACTGGCACTGACAGGTGTCCGACGCTGGCCAGCGCGTCAGCGAGCGCCGGCGTGGTGGATCTAGGGTGGGCTCTGATCCTCTTGCCACCCCGAGACAGCCAGAATCGAGTTTCTGGATGCACAAACCCCGCCACGTGCTGCCCGGGACTGGCACGCCCGGGACTGCCCGTTTCCGCTCTGCGTGGGCAGAGCCCACCGCCTCGGGCCTGGTCCGTCAGCCTGGGTGGCCCCTGCGCCCCTGGCCGCGTCCGCCTCGGCCGGGCCCTGCCGGACACCGAGCACGGAAGGAGCCGGGGGCGGTGGGTGCTCGGGACGCCTCTTCCCTGGGACGCCCGGCCACAGGGAGGTGGCGGCTGCCCTTGCGCTGAAGACCGGTGCGTGCCCACCAACCCAGCGAGTCCCGCCTGCGTCTGTGGCGCCGCCGGTGATCTCCGCGGGAACCGCCGTGCGCCGTGGGAAACGCTGGTTTCCTGTGTGCGTGGACGAGGAGCTGGCCGGGGTGGTAGGAGGAAGGCAGGTCGCCACGGAGACGCCACGGAGACAGCACCGTCCTACCGCCAGGACCCTGCCTCCTGCCCACGGTGACTCTCGTGGGTCCTTCACCCTCACGTCCCTCCGCCTCCACACATGTGCCCTTTTAGGTGCATAAAAATGCATAAAAAATGATGCTTTTAGAGGCCAAGGTGTCAGGTGAGGATTTTCCCCAGGAGATTTCCCCAGAATACTTAGAAGATGTGAATTTGTGAATAGGCATTCATGACAGATGTAACTGAGACTTTGGGTATAGTTTCCTCCGGGTTTAATTTATTATTATTTTTTAATTGTGGAATTTCCAGGAAGGTGACTAAAGTTCAGAGCCCAACCGCATGATGTCAGGTGAACCGTCTGACTCGTTTAAACCTAAGTCCCTTCACCTGCGAAACGAGAGGATGACTCACACCTGCGTATGCAGCGTGGTGGGTCCTTAAACGATCACCGATAAAATGCACCGGAGACGGTGGTCACGGAACAACAGTCATCTGCTTCTGGGGGGTCGGGTCGCTCCTCCTTCAACATGGGGGGGGGAGTAAAGTTAGTCGGCATTTGTGTCTGTTGTCCTTAATTCTTTTTTTTTTGACTCAGAGTCTCACTCTGTTGCCCAGGCTAGAGTGAGTGCCGTGGCGTCAGCCTAGCTCACAGCAACCTCCAACTCCTGGGCTCAAGCAATCCTCCTGCCTCAGCCTCCCAAGTAGCTGGGACTACAGGCATGTGCCACCATGCCCAGCTAACTTTTTCTATATATTTTTAGTTGACCAATTAATGTCTTTCTATTTTTAGTAGAGACGGGGTCTTGCTCTTGCTCCAGCTGGTTTCGAACTCCTGACCTTGAGCAATCCACCCACCCTGGCCTCCCAGAGTCCTGGGATTATAGGCATGAGCCACTGTGCTCGGTCCTTAATTCTTTCTTAAAGGTCGAAGGAGCAATGTCAGTTTATGTCAGTTATGTCAGAATCCCAGCGCAGCTGCGTCCTGGGTCTGGAATCTTGGGTCAGGGTCAGGGTTAGGGTCAGGGTTAGGGTTAGGGTTATCACAGCTTCTCCAGCCATTGTTT
Organism: Mirza zaza; assembly: GCA_008750895.1. NCBI lineage: Eukaryota > Metazoa > Chordata > Mammalia > Primates > Cheirogaleidae > Mirza > Mirza zaza. Next base: position 21,274 of record VSMD01124769.1, read on the forward strand.
CCATGTCTGTAGAATGGACACACTTGTACCTATTTGGCAAGAGTCCCGTGGGGAGTGAACGAGACAACTTGCCTGCAACCTCCTACCCGGGGCTCCGGGGCATCTTCTCTTCAGAGCTCACATCTCCCCGGCTCCCCTCTGGCCCCTCCCTGGCATCTCAGAGCCACACGCTACTTGGCAGGCAGCACCGGCCTTCCAAGACTAGCACGTCACCTTCCGATTTTCCCAAAGCTTTTAACATATTAGAAGGCCGAAGACGTTAGCTAGAATGATGGGTCAATTTCGCCAACCCCGAAGGCTTGAAAACAATCTGCCGATTCATTTTGTTTGCTGAGTTCACAGACTTTTAGGTATTTTTGTGCTAAAGAATATTTATTTGATATCTTACTGTTTAATTAAAGAAAACGTGTTTATAGTCAGTTTGTGCCTGTTCCAAATTGTCCCTTTGTCATCTCGTACTTGGCACGAAATTCCCTTTCTTGGGGGGAAAATGCTTTGTGCAGGCAACACGTCTTAGACGTGTTCACACTTAGAGTTTGACCGGAGCATGTTGGTGGATGGAGACTGCGTCTCAGGCTGTGGAGAAGAGGAGGTTTGGCCAGTGACAAGGGGCTTGCGGGGTCATTTGTGTTGGCAGCCCTCATTCCCGGAGCGCCATCGCCTCGGTGAAATAGGTCCTTTGGGTGCTGTCACAGCTTTGGTTCAGATTTCCTCTTACTCCCCAGCTGCAGGTGCGACTTCAGTGATCACTGTTTCACAGGTGCCCGCTGTGCTCGTGTGCGGAGAGCTATCGGAGACTGTAAAATCTCACCCATTCTGCGATTGCACCTGAGGAAGACGGGGTGACGGTGAATCCTCTGCACCACTGGATTACTTCGCTCATTAATACATTGATTTATGACTTGTTGTTTTTCTTGGGCTCGACGCAACATTAGTACCTGCAAAAAGGCAAACGGGAGAATGCTTTTAAGGCAAAATCCTTTTCTTTTTTTGCAAAGGTAATGATGTTCTAAAATGCAACTCAGGCAAAAAAAAAAAAAAGGAAGAAAGAAAGAAAGAAAGAAATCTTAAAATAACTGAATTCTTTTTTTTTTCCCCCTAGTTTTCCTGGGTAGTAAAGTCTCCCTCTGGCATACTATCATATTGGTTCCATTATTTAAAAATATTTTTAACACAGAAGTCAGTAAGTTCCATGTTTTGTGTTTCTCAATGCGACGTGATCATTCCCCGCCCTTCCAGATGTTGGCCCCGCTGCTCAATCCGGCTTATGGTCGAAATGGATCTTGCACGAGGATGTATTCCAAAGCCCTGAGCGAACGCCCAGGCCACAGGAACATGAGACAGATGTGCCCCTAGGCTCGGGCACTGTGGGGTGCAGGCGGCGATTCTAGCTGGGAATAATAGCGAGATGAAGACTTTTCTTTTTTTTAGAGAGATGAAGACTTTTCTTTTTTTTAAGCTCTGGCTCTCTCGCCTGGGCTAGGGTGCGTGCGGCAGGACCACAGCTCACCGCGGCCTTGCACTCCTAAGTCGCTGCCTCCTAAGTCGCTGGGAGTACAGCTGCACGAGCCTCCACACCCGGCTAATACTTCTATTTTTTGTAGAGCCGGGGTCTTGCTATGTTGCTCAGGCCGGTCTCGAAACCCTGGCCTCAAGCAGTCCTCCCACCTCGGCCTCCCAGAGCACTGGCGTTACAGACGTGAGCCACCGCGCCCGGCCAGATGGAGTCTTTTTAAACGTCATGTTGAAATTCATATAAATGAAGCCGGGGGGGGGGGGGCAAAAAAAAAGAGAGAAGTAAAAACACTCAAACTCAGTTGCAATTTGTGCCAGACCCACCGCAGTGGGCGGGTGGCGGTTCATTGCTCTGCGAAGGCGCCGCGTGCAGACACGGGAGGACGGGCAGGGTGGTGGGCGCCGTGGCTTCCGAGTCTCACACAGAGCAGGGCGAGGGCTCATCTCTGGGGGGCGCCGGAGTGGCCGGGTGGCCGCCGCCTGAGAGGGCCAGGAGAGGTCGGGGCGGAAGTCAACTGGGGCTGCCCTGTGCCGCCTCTCCACCTGACGTGTCGGGAGCCCACCTGCGGGGAGGCCGTGGCCAGGCCCCGACTCCTGCGTGGCGCGTGGGGGGCGCTCGTCTCTGCAGAGCTCGGCCCGCAGGCGACGGACCCTGTCCTCCTTCCTGCCCGAGCATCCTCTGCCCTGCCTTTGGGCGCCTCCCCTCCCCCTCTCTGTCTCTGTGTCTGTCTCTCTCTTTGTCTCTGTGTGTGTGTCTCTCTCTGTCTCTCTCTCTGTCTCTGTGTGTGTGTCTCTCTCTGTCTCTCTCTCTGTCTCTGTGTGTGTGTCTCTCTCTGTCTCTCTCTCTGTCTCTGTGTGTGTGTCTCTCTCTGTCTCTCTCTCTGTCTCTGTGTGTCTCTCTCTGTCTCTGTGTGTGTCTCTCTCTGTCTCTCTCTCCCTCTCGGTCTCTCTGTCTCCCTCCCTGTCTCTGTCTCTCTTTCTTTTTTTTTTTTTTTTTTTGAGACAGAGTCTCACTTTATTGCCCAGGCTAGAGTGAGTGCCGTGGCGTCAGCCTAGCTCACAGCAACCTCAAACTCCTGGGCTCAAGCGATCCTACTGCCTCAGCCTCCCGAGAAGCTGGGACTACAGGCATGCGCCACCGTGCCCGGCTAATTTTTTCTATATATATTAGTTAGCCAATTAATTTCTTTCTATTTATAGTAGAGATGGGGTCTCGCTCTTGCTCAGGCTGGTCTCGAACTCCTGAGCTCAAACGATCCGCCCACCTCGGCCTCCCAGAGAGCTAGGATTACAGGCGTGAGCCACCGCGCCCG
>VSMD01124776.1:0-22714 GCA_008750895.1 Mirza zaza
ACACTCCTACACTGCTGGTGGGACTGCAAACTAGTCCAACCTCTGTGGAAAGCAATTTGGAGATACCTTAAAGCGATACAAGTAAATCTACCATTTGACCCAACAATCCCATTACTGGGCATCTACCCAAAAGATCCAATTACACTCTACAAGAAATCATAACTTTATAATGAGGTAGTGAATATATCAAAATATCAATTTATTCAAATATGACAAGTGTTTTAAAATGGTAATATCCAAAAATTGTTAGCAAATTTGTATCTTTAAATTTGTTTTGTGTGTTCCATTTCCCATACAATGATTTGTATATTTATTTGTCTAATATCCTCATTAAAGTTGTTAGTGCAGAAAATTATACTCCTTATGCCAGCAAAATGCTTAGCAGTGTCAGATATTAAGTAGATGCTAGAGTTTTTTCTAAAAAAATACAAGGAGGGGTCTAGGATTATAATTGTCATCAATGTCAGTGATTAAAAATAATACATACAATCTGATAGTGTACAAGCCTCAAATTTCATAAGTTATTTGAAGGAGATAGGGAGAAGCTATCTCTTGGAGGAAATAGAACTCATTCGCACCTAAAATTTGGTAATATTAATATAAGCAGAAGTGAAGAAATGAAGAAAGGCACTAAAGGTAAGAAAGAAAAATAAATGAAGAGTAGAAAAGGGGTTTGTAATCTCTATCCTTTCTTTGCCTTAAATTTTTGACACTGTGAGGTTGGTTTGTAGATTCCTCATTCTGATGCACCATTCGAAATAGCGTACGCATTTGTATAAGGTGAATTATCTCATGTGTGTAGTGAATAGGAAATTAGTTACAAGGCTTTTTAGGAATGCCTATTTTTGTTATAGCAGTAATATTTCCCCATAATAAAACTACCTTTTTTGGTAGGCACTTACATATATTAACCAATGTAATATCTTCTCAGCAATCTCATTTTTTTTTTCTGCTTTACTGTTAGGGAAATGAAGGCTCAGAGATGTCATAGCACAACAAAATCAGGATTCAAACACAGTTTCTAAACTCTTCACCTCTGTGTGCAGCTCTTTCTGATTCTAAACCTGTTTTTAACCACTGTGCTGTATATGTCCTTAAAGCCTCAGTTGATGAAAGAACTGTAATGACAATTTATTTTATTTATTTATTTATTTATTTATTTATTTATTTATTTATTTATTTATTTTTTGAGACAGAGTCTCGCTTTGTTGCCCAGGCTAGAGTGAGTGCCGTGGCATCAGCCTAGCTCACAGCAACCTCAATCTCCTGGGCTCAAGTGATCCTACTGCCTCAGCCTCACGAGTAGCTGGGACTACAGGCATGCGCCACCATGCCCAGCTAATTTTTTGTATATATATTTTTAGTTGATCAATTAATTTCTTTCTATTTTTAATAGAGACGGGGTTTCACTCAGGCTAGTTTCAAACTCTTGACCTTGAGCAATCCGCCCACCTCGGCCTCCCAGAGTGCTAGGATTACAGGCATGAGCCACCGCGCCCGGCCTGTAATGACAATTTATACATCCATCCTTCATCATAAAGAGGAGAGCAGCATTTTTCAGACAAAAGATCTAGAACTCCAGCTCCTGTAGCCCTCTTTGCAAACAAAGCAATTTCTGGAGAGGTAAAGAAATTCGGAGAGGAGAGCTTCCACAGCAGGGTCCTCTGGGCAGAGGAACGACAACACCAAGGCTCAGAGGACTCATGACCAGTTTCTGGGCCAGTGAGCAAGAGTTGGGGGGAACACATACCACTCCACTGGGCCATGCTCTATTATTTGGAGTGCCCTAGAAAATTCTAGAGAATTGTTCACTCACTGTTGGCTGCAAAAAAAAAAAAACTTCAGGGATGAAGGAAAGAACAAGGACAGGAAACGTAGGGACCACCAAAAAGTAGGCAATGACTCAAAAGGTGAATTTTGCCCATCTACACATTTTAAGTAAAAAAATACACACACACACATACACTATAAATAACTTTTGAATTTTTTTAATTACCTAAGAATTTACTCATCACCTAAGAATAATTTATAATACCTGTATTATATTTTTGCCTGTTAGGGTATATATCAAACTAGAAAAGATATATGAGGAAAAAGTAATTTAGTATGTGTAAAGTTGAGAAGAGGACAAGAAGGTGGCCACAGAGAAGATGAGAGTATCTATCACATGTAACTTGATGGACAAACTTGATTTGACATTAGGATTAATTGCAATGGATATGAAAGGATTGGTTATAAAAATGACAAAATTGATCAAATTATGCTCCCCCCTCCAAAAGCACTCTACTTTGGGATCTAAGTCATCAGAGTGGTTAATTACTATTAAACTAGTAATCTGGGTAATTTCCAGAACAATTCCTTACTTCACATAGCATGTTTAAAGCATTTATACATAGACATTGTATTTTTTAAAATCATAGTTTATGCGTATATTCCAGAATATAGCTTTTGGGCTTCTTATTTCAAAAGCTTTTCATTAAATAGTACACTAGTGGCCTGAAAAGGTTAATCAAGGTTTGAACAAGACGAAGAATTCAAAATAATCTCTCAAAGAATAGGCTACATTCTGGTTCCATTCCTGTGATCTTATAAAACCCAAGCTACCCTTTAGAAGAAAGAGAAAATGTGGTAGTCTCCATACTTGGTGAGTCCACTACGAATCATATACAGTTCTCACAACAGCCCTCCAAGGTAGGCAATACCTCACTACACAGATAAATGAAAAGACTTAGAGAGGTTACTTGTCTACCTGAGATGACAAGAGCAGAGTGGAGATCCAAACCCAGATGCAAATGATTCTACTCAGATGCAAATGACTCTTTAGTAACTGCAAAGAATGGGAGAAAATGGCACAACTCCTTGGGAACAGTACACCTCCTTAGTGCCTGCATTAGCCAGGCTAAGAGGGAGTGATCATCATTGTTCTAATTATAAATGATAATATTTTTAAATAGGAAAAATAATGCTTATCCAAGAAGTTCTAAATGCTGCCTTCTAGCCACACTTCACTACATTTATTAAAATGTCACAACTTTTTTTCCTAAAATGTGATTTGTAAAGATTTTCTTCAATTTAATTTAGTGCAGTGATACCCAGCTCAGATATTGTAATGAAGTCCATGAAAAACTGTAAGTAGAAATTAACTTTATGAAAAACATGGCTGTAAAATTTATTCTAATCAACATGGATCATCTATATCATGTTGAGTTTTCTACTTTAATATCACAGCTCGGATCTATTTTCTGTTTTGAGACTTAATACACAAAACATTACCATGAAATCTCTACCAAAAAGTACTTTAAATATAATTATCAAACTTGATTGAAAAGTCTTTTTGTTTGAGCCCTGAAAACCAAAGAGACACTGTGAGGCATGAAACTGGGGCAAACTACGAGGTGTGGGTGGAAAATCAACAATGAGATTAAACTATTAATAATATGGCCACGAGCATGAACAGGGGAAGGGTGAGAAATAAGACAGGATAGCTAGAATCGCTATTATCAAACGATAAGAATAACAAATGCTGTCAAGGATACAGAGCATGCTTCCTGCTGTTGGTGAGAATGTAAAATAGTTATAGCCCTTATGAAAAACAATATGGAGATTCCTCAAGAAACCAAAGACAGAACTATCATATGACCCAGCAAGCCCACAGTTGGATATATATCCCAAAGAAAGGAAATCAGTATATCAAAAAGATATCTGCACTGCTATTGCAGTACTACTCACAGTATCCTAGATATGGAATCAACCTAAGTTTGAATCAATGGATGAATGGATAAAGAAAATGTGGTATATATACACAGAGTGGAGTACTATTCAGCCATAAAAAGAACAAAATCCTGATATTGAGGATTTGAGGTTGTTCTGATTTTAGAAACTGTTTCCCATTTTTTAAAATATCATTATAGCTAGAATGAAAAAAAAAAGGATTGGGTGACAAAAACTTTGTCTAAAATTCTCTGCAGCTAAGTAGTGGCTATATAGTTTTTCAGGATCCTACTAATTTGTTTAGATGGGTGAAATAACTTAGCCATGTTTGACTTCCTGTTTAAAAGTGCTTTGGAAATAAGGAACAAGATCATTTCAGTCTCCACCTTCTCCCTCCACCAAAACAAACTGTCGGAGCCCATGATGTAATCATTAACCATAGTTTGCTTCATAAAAGGTATGTCTGCTGATGCCCCTTTGTTTAGGCTGTGAGTTCCTAGGGAAGGGGCAAAGACTATTTGATGTTTGCTGTGGCTTCTCATATAAGGCTTAGCGCTATTACTAGCATCTACCAAAAGTCCAATGAATGTGTACTGACTTGAATTATAATAAATGTAAAAGAAAGCCAACTTCTCTTTTTCCCTTACTCATTTGATGTGCTATAATTGAATGCCAAATAATAGCAAGAGAAATGAACTGGTATCTACATGAAGCTAGTCAGAATTTCTGGGCTGTAGAAACAAAATGATTTACTTGGGATGGATAGGGGAGGATTTTTTTATTGTAATATAACACAGGTAACAAAATTTACCATTAGTGACATTTAGTACATTCATAATATTGTGAGGATTTTTTTAAATGATATTGAAAGTCTATTAAAGTAAAGCATTTGCAAAAAAAAGAAAAAAAAACAAAAAGAACCACTGCCTTTAAAAAAAAACAACTTTGAGGACATTCTTACTTCTGTTAATTCTCACTTTGATGTTAGAATTTCAGAACAAGGATTGTCATAATTAATATACATATAGTAAAAGGTACTCTTTAGCATTTATTTTTTATTTATTATTATTTATTTATTTTTATTTATTATTTATTTATTTATTATTTTTATTTATTATTATTTATTTATTTTAGTGAAAAATATTGCTAGGAAGATAATATCAGAATGTTTTGAGCCTTATGAGTAATACTCAGAGCTCCTATTTTGTAAGCGTGGGAGTGCAAAGACTCCATGATTCACACACATATGCATGCACACAAATACACTCTTCAGCTTAACTTTACCAGCCCCGTGGACAACCCACCCAACAATGCTCTCTCGGTTCCATAACTTCCTCAACTCTGATCATCTTTTTCTCCATTCTATTCCCACCATCCATTCCTGGCCCACAGTGTGAGACTGTCATCACCCATAACTCCTCCAACTACACACAATCATTCTCTGCTTGGGGTTTCCTTTGGTTTTCTTCTTCAACCGCTCTCAGTGTGATGAATTTGCAAACTCAAAGAGCCACCCATCCCTTTGAGCTCCCCTAAGTTTATTCCAATCCACAGCTTCTCCCCTTTTTCACTTGCCAACATAATCAGCTTACATTCCAAGACCTATCATCTCAATTCCACTCTTGCCAATACCCTAACCTTCTTTGCTGCTTTGTTTCATTTTGTAGCCAAACCCCATCTAAGATGTCATCACATAATAATTAAGAATTTTTTGATCACTGAGCATTCTGAGCACCTAGCATAGTACCTCCACGTTGTAGGCAGCAAATACATATTTGCTGTGTGAATATCCCAGCCCTCAATATTCTTAAATGGATACAATCTGATTAAAATGACCAGCACAAGGAGGCATTAGGATGGGAAAGGTAAGTGGCTCTGGTATTGCTAGACCAGCTGATGGGGCATGTTTAAAAAGCCTCAGGATTTTTAGAACCAACTGCTTCCCGCTCTCTGTATACTCTATTTTCCATGTATACTCAAGCTGCTGCACCACATAATGACTGTCCTAAATTTCTGTAGAAAATATTCAAGCTGTATTGAAGTGTTTGTTTCAAAGATGGAATTTCAATAGCCCCATCACTTTGTGTGTCAGCCAAGTGTAGATTTCTCTAATTATCCATATCATTTTGGCTGGAGCAGTTTCAATTCTTCTCAATTCCTACTTCTTTCATACTAATGAAATAACAGGAATACAGCAGCTGAAAAATCATGTCTCTTACTAACCCTGTCTCTAATAATGTTTTATCCCTTAATTCAACATATTCAAGATCAAAAATTATTTATAGGTTGCTCTTTATCCATTATGACTTTTCTCATGGTTAGATTATATTAATGTATATACACATACTCATATATTATATATATATATGTATGTATATCTATCATAGCTTTTATATTATAGCACCAAAAGGGGCATAAATCTTCATAGAGCAGATTAGCATCTCTGTTCAGGGAAAATACTGTAGATAATTGAAGGTATTATCTAGATAATTCACACTCAAAATATACATTTGCCTGAAATTGCTTTTCACCTCCCTCAATGGCACTGATATGTTGGTGTTTCTGCAACTGAACATGTATGTGCCGGTTCTCCTCTTGTATTCACCAAAAGATCATAAGTAGAACCATGAGTTGAATTTCAGATGTCCTAGGACGCTCACCTTTTTAGCATTATAATTGGACTGTGAAAATATGCTGGTTTCTCGGTCATTTTGACCTTTAACATTGACCTTTAATTTTGACTTTGGTATCACTAAGTTATGAAAGCCTTAAGGTAACAAGATGACAGTACACTGATACTCCATGTAAGCCTAGAAGCATATAGTTTATTTTGTCTAATTTTTTTAAAATATAAACTTGACCATAGCACTTTTTAATTCATATAAAGTTTCTCCTTTAAGTTTGAAAGAGAATGGCTTATATCTCTTAAACATAAACCAAAACATTTCATAAGATTTCACTGAGACCCATCTAAATTCATAGTTCTGTAACAGACAAATCTAACTCGTAACTTCTGTTTGAAGCATATAAGTAGAGACAAACCCTGGACAGCTCACTCAGTAGCAAGCTGTGAAAATGTACGGTGACATCTAATTTTGTATTTCATCTTCATCAAAGGAGACCATATAATAGCAGGAAGAGCCCTGGGACCTATAGTTGGAGCCTTGTGGTTAGAACCCTAGGTCAATCAATTTATAATTGTGTGTAACCTTGTGCAAACTACTTTTGAACTTCTTGGACTTCAGCTTTCTTTGTTCTCTCAATTAATATTTACTTCCTTTGCAAATACTAGACAATAGATTTTCCAACTGCATTTATCATCATACCCAGCACCTATCATTATATGCAACTGTTGAGCTAAGTGGTAATAGTTCAAAGAGAAACACTGTCGGCTCTACCTTCAAGCAGCACAGTCTAGTGGGGCAAATAGGCAAAACTCTGCCTCAGTGTAGACTTAGACATGGAACATGCTGTAACATGTGCAGCAGGGAAACACCTAGCCCAGATTTGGGTTGAGACGGTGATGATAATCATCTCTCACAGGTTGAGTTAAATGAGATGATATATAGAAATTTGACAGGCACATAGTAGTTATTCCTCCTACAATCCATGATGACAAGAAACTCAAGCTCTATAAAGGATGCTTTATGAGGAAGTGACGAAGAAGGAAATGACGAAGAAGAAAGAAAGGAGACAAATAAAGAAAACAAGGAAAGCTGAGCAACCCCGCAGCTCCTTCCAGCTGAAGCTCAGAGCCTTGCATCCTTGCCTGGCCGCTGTGTGTCCCTCACAGTCACCATGCATATCTGTTCACACCCAACTGCACACAGCATCTGCCTGGTCCTTAACGAGCAGCCCTGGGTCCTGCTCTGACACTGCTTCCAGGGGAAGTAAGAGGAAGGAGAGATTTGTGATGAGGAACCTATCAATCCTAGCTAGCTCAGTGGCGATTTAGCAGGGAAACAGAAAGCCCTAGGATCTGTTCATATTCCTTTCCATCCTATGACCTCACAGGCCGAATTAGTATCTAATGCGTTGACATGTGTGATAGCAAATGCTATCGGACATGCAGATTACATCCAAATATCCGTCCTGCTTCTGAATCATTGCCTGCAGTCCCTGCCATAGAGCGACTGCCCCCAATCTGCAAATGCATTCATCTTTAGAGCAAACTTGTTCAGGCTTCAGCCAAGTTCAAAAAGGAGAATCGTTATTTTGCTCGTCTTGTAATACTCTTGGGTGATGCCTTAATATTGCTGTTCCAGAAATATCCCTGGGTCTGGAGATTCCTTAGGGCTGAGTTAGAAGCGGAGACTCATTGCTAATGTGCCCTGACTTTTGGGGCCCTCCTGAGGAGAAACACCTGGAGCAGCCGCCTGTCGGCACAGCCTGGCCCTGTGTTCTTTATAAGGAAAGCCGTCACTTTCTCATTTCCCTCGGGATTCACGAGTGCGGCTTTGCATCCAATTAATGGAGGTTTCCCACCCAGAAATCAAATGGGATCTCTGATCACTTAACCATCTGAATCTGAGGGAAAGAAGGACTTCTCAAAGTGAATTTCGAAATCCTCTCATCACATCGAAGTCTGAAGCCCGACATAAAAAGCAGCCTAAATTACCCTCTGAGAGCAGCTGTTGTGAGGTGCTAATTCAGTAGCAATTTATTCACATCCACTACTTTATGTTTTGAACAGAGAAGTGACATATATTTTACATTTTGTACTTCACAGGAGTACAAGCCACTCCAGAAATCTTATTTCCATTTTGCTATGTTTTTCCCCAAACCTCTCAGAAAAAAAAAAAATCAGCCATTCTAAGAGACTGTAAAATTTAGTAACTTTGTTGGTCCCTGCGCTTAAATGTTTTCTCTGCATACTTGTAGCAAGAAAGATGGGCTTTCTATTCCGTTGCAATTTTTTAACAGTGTCAGTTTGCCTGGGTCATCTTTTACTGCGGTCTCCTAACTATGGGTCAGCACAGTGAATTCCTAATTTGGTTACTTATTAGAATCATCTGGGGAGCTTTTTTAAACACTTCTGATGCCCACATCACATTTAGTTGCCCATACCAATTAAATCAGAACAGCTAGGTTGGCAGCAATCAGTAGTTTTAAAAGATCCCAAGATATTTCAAATAAGGCATCAACATTTGGGAAGCACTGGCTTACCCAAAGTTGGTGTTCAAATATTCAATAACAACTAGCAATATGAATAAATCAATGAATGAGAAGGTGGATTGATGAGGGAAGAAATAATGAATGGGAGAATTAGAGTTAGAAATCCTGACTTAACGATCTAGCTTATTTATTTCTGTGTAACACTGAGCAAGTAAGCCCAAAGCTGTATGAATCTATTTCGTTCTCTGTACAATAGGGATGGTGATATTGTTCTAACTAGTAATGTCGTCATTTTAACCACTATTGCCACGTTTACTTCTTAGCCACCCCACTTTGCTCCAAATCTGCCCGCCTTTAGGACAATGACTGTGCTTCTCCAGGCCAGGTACCCAAGGTTTTCAGAATCCCTACACTTTGGAAAAGATTCCCTTTTTCTTCCTAGGACAATCGAGGACTTGTTTACTGCATCACCTGCCTTAAGAGTATCACCTTAGCTCACCACTGTAAGCCTCAACATTGTCCAAACCCTGACACCACCCTATAGCAGAGGCGTAGACCAAAGAGCCCTATCAGCCTGTAAAACCTATGTGCTTTGTTCTTTGCAGTCAAAGTTTTCCACTTACAGAGGCTTGAGGGATAAATACACCTTGAACAAAGATAAAATCCTTGTGACCAGCTGGTGCCTATCTCTGCTGGGACAGAGCCAAAGGAATCACTTGAATTTGTAATAAGATGAATTTAACGTAAGGAAAAATGTCCTAGGAAGGAAGGTTATTTGCACTTAAAAATAAATAAATAAAGGATGTAGTACCCATTTCGGCATTGTGTTGTAAGTCATTTTTTCCTAGCATAGGGTAAGGAAAGGAGTCCTTGAAGGACAGTGGTTAGGACATGGGTTTTGGCATCAAACAGAACTGATTTTCCATCCTGACTCCCCAACTTTCTAGTTTAATCATGTTGTTTAGTCTCTCAAAGCCAACTATCATTTCCTTATGTGTGGAATTGGGAGACCAATACATGTACTTTAAAAAGGTGTTGGAAAGAATAGGGTGGCCATATAATTTATCATTTAAACCAGGAGACTTTTGAGTGAAAGGAGTCACTACAGGGATTAACAGGTTTTAATTAATCTATAATTGAGTTAAACCAGATCTGTCCCTGGCAACCCCAGGTCAGTTCATAGAGTGGGCAACCCAAAACGGTTTGGTAATTCACATTACTGAGTTAGGTACCATACAAAGCCTTTATAGATGAGACACATGTGAAATCAGGGTGAAATGCTGAAATGAGTCAAGCTGGAGTTCAGTATGGCCAATTCAGCAAGTACACTGACTCCTTGACAGGACATTTCTGATGCCCAGTCACCATCTATGTAGGTTTATTGAGTTGAATTAAGTTGGCCGGGCCCGGTGGCTCATGCCTGTAATCCTAGCACTCTGGGAGGCAGAGGTGGGCGGATCGCTCAAAGTCAGGAGTTCCAAATCATCCTGAGCAAGTGTGTAGACCCTGTCTCTACTATAAATAGAAAGAAATTAATTGGCCATCTAAATATATATATAGAAAAAATTAGCCAGGCATGGTGGCGCATGCCTGTAGTCCCAGCTACTCAGGAGGCTGAGGCAGGAGGATTGCTTGAGCCCAGGAGTTTGAGGTTGCTGTGAGCTATGATGACACCATGGCACTCACTCTAGCCTGGGCAACAAAGTGAGACTCTGTCTCAAAAACAAAACAAAAAAAAGAATTGAATTAAGTTGAATCAAGATTAAGAGAAAAGTTAGGTATTTTTGCACATATATAAATAATCATTGAACAAAGTTTGGCAAAAGGGAACTACAGGACCTTAAAATATGAGTTTACTGCTCATATTTTACCATTTAGGAGACAGCTTCAGAGAAAAGGCATAATCTTCCCAGGTTCTTCTCACACTGAGTATCAGAGAACAGAGTATAACTCTGGCATTCTTTTCACTCGATTATTATATTAAATTTCTCTTGGTAATACATCAAAAAAAAATGTTGTTACATAAAGACCTAAGACTTTGGGGAATATATTTATGAAGAAATGTACATTTCCTAAAAGCCTCTTTGAACACAAAAATGTCCTGCCTAAGCATAACAAAGTGTTACAGCCTAATGCTAACCCTGAACTCCTGAACTTGCTCTCCCAGCTGAGAAAAATATTAACACATGATCACTGACTGCTGCTCAGTGTTTCTTTTCTTTTTCTTTTTCTTTTTTTTTTTTTTTTTTTTTTTTTGAGACAGAGTGAGCTCTCTTGCCTGGGCTAGAGTGCCGTGACATCAGCCTAGCTCACAGCAACCTCAGACTCCTGGGCTCAAGTGATCCTTCTGCCTCAGCCTCCAGGGTAGCTGGGACTACAGGTATGTGCCACCGTGCCCGGCTAATTTTTTTTTTTCTATTTTTAGTTGTTTGGCTAATTTCTTTCTATTTTTAGTAGAGATGGGGTCTTTCTCTTGCTCAGGCTGGTCTTGAACTCCTGAGCTCAAGCAATCTCCTCGCCTCGGCCTCCCAGAGTGCTAAGATTACAGGCATGAGCCACCACGCCCAGCCAAGAATTTATCCTTTTTGAGTGGAGAAGCTGTCTTATAATATATTCAGGTTTAACTAGCATTATATTTGACCTTAAAAATCTCCACTATCTATTTTTGTTCTTTTCGTATTTTTGGAAACACTATCCTCAATGTCAGAAACACAAGCAGGAAGAAGATATAAATGTCAATTTGCAGAAATGTATCTAGAGAAACATCTGTGACACTCTTACCTCAATATATTATATTAGTTCATGTTGGAGATAAAAGAAATTTACATTAACCCCAGCCAGGCAACTGAAAGTCATCTCTATGGCAACTTCTAACACAAAAGAAGGGGCTTGGTAAAGATGATCAGGTAATAAGAGCCCACTATGTGCCACAAACCTCATCTTTTTAAATTTGTTTAATTTTCATAACAGCCATGTGAAGTAGACAATTGTATTTCCGTTTTGTTGATAGGAAATTGAGACTTGAAGAAATCAAGCAATTTTTCCAGAGAAGCTCTTTGCTTTTTCCTTTTTTAAAAAATAAGTTGTCATTTTCCCCATTTTACCTTCTCTTTATCTAAAAAGTTTTCAGCAAAAACAAAAGCTAATGAAGATTTTTGTCTCTGTAGGATTTGATGTTTCGTAGCTAATTTGATGCTAGCCTTTTCCAGTATAATTCTTCAGTACTCTAATTTTGCAGTAACTTCTCATTTCCGACAACAGAAGACAATGCTTGGGAAATCAGAGGTGTCAAGTGACACTCCAGTGTTTTTATATTTACTTTTGGAATACACTCAGTAGGTCTACCTCTAACATTCTATGTTTACTCTGTAAGACATGGAATGTTGCACAAGAAATGCTTCTGTAGGATAGAACACCAACTGGAGAAGGTCTGACATGATTCTGGATTCAGGGTTAAAAACACAGAATCACTGAACAGGGCGGTGGCTCACGCCTGTCATCCCAGCTCTCTGGGAGGCCGAGGCGGGCGGATCGCTCAAGGTCAGAAGTTCAAAACCAGCCTGAGCAAGAGCGAGACCCCGTCTCTAGTATAAATAGAAAGAAGTTAATTGGCCAACTAATATATCTAGAAAAAATTAGCCAGGCATGGTGGCACATGCCTGTAGTCCCAGCTACTTGGGAGGCTGAGGCAGGAGGATCGCTTGAGCCCAGGAGTTGGAGGTTGCTGTGAGCTAGGCTGACGCCACGGCACTCACTCTAGCCTGGGCAACAAAGCGAGACTCTGTCTCAAACAAACAAACAAAAAAAGGATAAGTTCTTGAGTAACAGTTCCGCAACCAACATCACGCTGAGCCTTTATTAAAACGCTTCTCAGAGGTTCGTGTACATGAGAGTCTTTTGAGAACTGCATTTAAAATGCAAATTCCCAAGCCCTCCTAATAAAATCTGATTCAGTGTGCCTCCAGCAGAGCTCCAGGAATCTGCATTTTTGCAAGCCCTTCAGATGGTCCTGGGATGATGTTTCGAGAAAATCTCTCTCTGATGTGCCAGGTCCTCTGCTTTAGGATTCTGCTCAGAGTTCTGCTCTGCTCCCAGTGCTCCCAGTCTGGGATGTGCGATCAGATTACCACACTGCAATAAATACTAGTGGAGGGATACAATGGGTGCTACAGAGAAACAGAAGTAAAAATCAGATCATAATTAGAGAAACCTTTGGGAACTTATTCTACACAAATTATTTTAGATAACTCACAGCTTGCTTTCTTATTTCTCTCTTAACAAACAACACAAAACCGTAAGAAACTTCTGTGGATTTCCCGGGATACTTCAATGAATAATTCCTGGTTAGGTGCTAAATTTTTTAAACACCCTCCAGTCTCCCTTCCAACAAGTAAAGAGGGGCCAAGGATTTAAAATACTGGCTAAATGTCTGGTATGTAGCAGGCATTTTTTTTTTTTTTTTTGAAATAAAGTCGTGTCTCATATTCTGCTAGCCTTGTAACCAACTTCCAAACTGCACCAAGAGTGAGCAACCTAAAATACTGGTAACTTCTTAATCAGGTGCCAAGCTTCTTCACTGCAAAGATACAACATTTATTATAATTGCCTATCTACTTTTCTGCATGCCTTGCTACAGTATAAATCTTTGAGAGAAGGTACTGTGTCTTGCCCACTTCTATATCCCAAACACCTGTAAGAGTGCCTAGCACAATAGATAGCTTTGAATGGATTAACAGGAAATACTTGTAATGGTTTATCCTGAGTAAAGAATAAATAAAGCACAATAAATCTAAGGCTCTGAATTCATCACTCTAGCTTCATTTCCTTTCTTTGTATTCTTCTGCCTTTCAATTCAGCCTAAGGTCTCTCCATACAGCTTACTCTATATCAGCTGTGTGCCTTTAGTCTCCCTATTCCTCTACTTGAAAGGTTATTTCCTCACCTGGCTAATTTCTACACATCTTTTTGGATTCATCCAGGCCCATCTACATATACCTTTTTGTAATTTAAGAGCTCAGAAACTAAAAAGATCCTGACCCTAGCTTGGTAGAGTATAATAAATATCCATTGGTCTTCAGTAGCTACGGTAGTTCTTTCTTGTGGTAGAGGTTCCTCCAACAGAATGCTTTCTTCTGAAAGCAGGATCATTTTTCTATATTTAAAATCTCCATGAGAACCACCTTCAAAAACTAATATTCAGTAAACTGGTGCTTCAAAGAATTTAAAATAAAAAGAGTAAACAAACAAAAATTATGATGTTAGAAAATCTAGGTAGCTTTTAAAAGTGAAGATAGTTTTAAATGAAGATTTTGGTTTGGTTTATACCCCCAGCATACTCTTTTTTAAGAGTTTCAAGGACTTCTTGCTCATTTACTTTTAGAATATGTTCATCTAACTGTACTACTAAATTAGATAGCAAATCAATCCTCCTGACAAAGTTAAAACGATAGCTGACTTTTTATTCAGAAGATATTGGCTGCTACTTTCAAAAATGTATGTAAGAACATATTCCTGAAGACAAAGCCATTGTGATACCACACACGAGTTTTGGTTCTAGATATTTTTCTGCCCATCTGTTCTTCTTCATTGAAGACTAAAAGGGTCATTTTATAACCTTGGCAATGCTTCACCATCATCACACAACTCCCAGGAGAGAGCAACAACTATCTCAGGCAGTCACACTTTTCTGCAGCAGACATCCAACAAGAGCCTCTGTACCAGGGGCTGTGATGACAAGATCTAAGAGACATAGATGCCCCTCTTAAGAAATAAAGACAGCTTGAGGGTCATAACAAAACATGTGAATAAATACTTCCAGCAACAGGTAGAAAGTGATCAGTGGCATGAGGAAGGACTATAAGATTTCAGGAAAGGAAGCAATTGTTTCCAGCTGGGAGATAATTCAGAAAGTGGACTTGCAACTGCGTCTTGGAGGACGGAGATTGGATATGCACAGGAGAAGATGCAAGAAAGGGTATTCTAACTGAAATGAGGACTGTTCTTGAGCTGGGGGCTAATAAATCATTTTTCTACTTCATTTGTTCATTTGACAAATACTAATATTAATCAGATGTCTTCAATGTGCCACACTATGCTATGCTTTAAGTACATAGTGGTGAACAAAAGAGATTCAGTCTCTGCCTTAATGGAGCTTAAAGTCTAATATGCTCTATCCACTTCCTTTTTTTTTTTTTTTGGTTAGGTTTTATTTCATTTTGAAAGTCTGAGACAGTGTGTAATACTGTAACTCATCAGAGCATAGACTGAAGAGTCCAGGGAAGGCTATCTGGATTTTTAATTAATTTTACATAAGTCATCATTGTAGGTTTGAGACCAAATTTTAAAAGATTGGGAACAAAAAAGATTGACTGATTCATTTGTTTGTTCACATGCCAAGCATAACAAGCTAGAACTTTCATTACAACCTCCTAGGCTCTGTATTCATTACTTTTTAAAAAGTGAGACAAATTAAATTATCAAAATAATAAAATAACTAATTCATTTTTTTTTTCTTTTTGAAGTTTTAAGAGACTACAACAATTAGGAAGACTGGAGCTATCTTGGCTGGCAGAAATAAGCCTTTTTATATTAAAAGTACATAATTATGTTAAATGTAAATCATCTAAATAAGCCATTTAAAAGATGGATATTGACAGAGTGGATTTTAAAACATGACCTAATTATATGCTGTCAATAAGAAACTCACTTCAAACATAATATATGTATGTGGAAAATAAAAGGATAGAAAAAGATACATCACATAAACATTAATCAAAAGAAAGCAAGGATGGCTATGTTAATACCAGATAAGAATATAGACTTCAGGGCAAAAACAGTTTCCACACACTTCAGAGACATCACAGAGTCATAATGTCATAAAAGTGTCAATCCACCATGACAACAGAGCAATCCTAAATGTACATGCACCAAATACAGATCCTCAAAATATGTAAGGCAAAAACTGATATAAATGAAAGGAAAAGTAGAAAAATCACAAATCCATACCTCATACAAAAATTTATTCAAATGGATCATAGACTTACATATAAAATGTAACACCATAAAATTTTTAGTAAAAAATCTGGAAGTTTAATTTAAAAATTATGCATAAACCATTTGTGCATAAAATTATAATTTTTAAAACATTGAAAAGTAGAGAAATATATGTATCGTGGACAAGAAAATGTCAGTTATTCCAAAATTGCTATATAGTTTCAAAGTAATCCCTGTCAAAAGAGGATAAAAATGTTGGTTTTTCGGTTTTTTTGGTTTTTTTTTTTTTTTGTAGCTGTTGTTTAGGAACCTAAGGACCTAATTCTTGTTACTTGGGAATTACAAAGAGCCCCAATAATAGCAAAGATAGTTATAAAGGAGAAAAAATGGTGGAATTTGTTCTACTGAATAGCAATATTATATAAGTATGACAGAACAAGGTAATTTTGTCCTAAATATGGATAAATTAACCAATACATTAGAATTACAAGTTTAGAAACAGATCCATTTAAATTTGCTATGTGAAGAAGCAGTATTGCCAATCAGTGGGTAACAGTGAAACAATCCAATAAACTGTGGCAAGGCCACTAGCTATCCAAATAGGGAATGGGGTATAGAATGAAATTAGATCTCTAATACCTACATCAAATGAACTTCAGGTGGATTAAAGACTTCATGCCAATGATAAATTTTAAATTTTAGAAAAAATTACATGCTAACGCATTTGTGTTCTTAGTGAAAAGAAAAATTTCATAAATGAGATATCAAGGAAAAATTTCATGACAATTATTACCTGCAAAGGGGACATGGTGATGGACCATGGAAGGGATACCCAGATTCAAATGCATTGGTAATGTACCTATTCATAAATTGTGTAGGTGGTTCATGAGTATTCCTTATTTTTCTGTTTCTTATCTATACTGTCTATATATCCTTGTGATTAAGCATTACATAGTTTTCTTTTTATGGATCTAGAAGCAGATGCAGAAAAGAAATGGTGCCATTTGTTTAGCACCAAAGAAAAGTCATTTAACATCTCCCAAATAAGTGATCAGAGGGGAATATAGCTAAAGACTGAGAACTGCCCTTCATGCATTATAATTTCTTGAACTCGGTGGGGATGGGGTAGAAAGGAGTATTCTCATTGCTAGGCAAAGTTCATCATGAGTGGCCCCTTCCTCCTCAAATCAGGCAGGAACCACTGAAAAAGTTCTTTAAAAAAAAAATGAAATGGATGAAAGTAATTTTAAAAAGGAAGAAAAATAGGAGAAATTGTGACAGTGACTACCACCAGCAATAGGTATATTCAAATTTCCTGGGTAATGTTGAGGAAGCTCTTCCCATCTCTGCATTTCAGTATCTTCACGTGGAAAAAGGAAATGAGAATATATACTGCTATGGACTGAATGTGTGTGGCCACCCTCTCCATTCATACATTGAAATGCTAACCCCAATGCAATTAGGTCATGATGGTGGAACCCCAATGAATGGGATTAGTACCCTATAAAGTAGGGCCCAGAAAGATCCCTTGCCCCTTCTACCATGAGAGGATGCATCAAGAAGACAGCCATCTACAACCTAAAAAGCAAGCCCTCATCAGACACTGAGTCTGCTTGTGTCTTAAGCTTGTATTTTTCAGCTTCCAGAACTGTGAGAAATGAATTTCTGTTGCGTATAAGCCACCTACCTAGTCTATGACATTCTGTGACAGCACCCTGAATGCAATAAGACATACACCTTCTACGACTATTTCCAGGGTTGGAGATAATGTCGATTAAAAACATATTACAACTGTCTAGAAATAGCTGACCCTCACTGACTGGTAGCTTTGTTACTCCAGGACTTGCATGTATCTCCTGATTTGAAGATAAGCTTATAAATATATTCATGCATTCAACAAATACTTATTATTATTACCTGAGACATTTTTAGGTGCTAGGGGTACAGAACGAGAGACAAGGGGGCGAGGGAGAAATGAGCTCAGCAGAAAATCACAGATACAAGCAAGTGTGGTGAGGTGGTGTGGGTGTTCTTGCAGAGGTTCTATACATAGTATTATTGGGTACAATTGCAAGAAAAACTTCAACGTGAGAAGGTTTAGGAGCTGAGCCTTGAAAGTTCAATAAATGGTCACAAAATGGACAGAGTTTTAGAGGGCATTCCAAGCTAAGAAAGCAGGGGGAGCAAAAGCCCAGGGGCATTTGACGGCATGGTGCAGCCAGGGAGCCACAGAGGCTCAGCATGACCAAAGCCCAGTGTGCCAACTCCATGTGTTAGGGTCAATGGCTGGAGAGGGAGAATCGGTCATGTAAGACATAGTAGAAACTTTGGAATTTATCCAGTAGCTCAGAGATTTCCATAGTGGGGTGTCTCACCCCTGTGCTGCTATATCCAGTGGTGGAGTCTGGGAAGTAAATATTAGAATATCCAATTGGATTTATTTTAATCCCATTATTTCTATTCATGTGTATTTTTAGAATGTAATATATTTGTGTAGTAACACGTGTGGAGACCTTATAAACGAATAAATACACATCTATCGGAGTATACGTCTAAGTTTTTTCTTTACTGATGGGATACATTACATACCTACAAAGTTTGGCGATAACTGCTAAGTTGTTAAGCAGAGCCATAAAGTAGTGAGGTTTCTGTATTAAAAAGCCCTCCTGGTAGAGGAAGATGGAGCAGTGTAGAATATAGGTTAGAGACAGGGAGACCAGTGGGGGCTCTATTTTAATTTTCCAGGCTGAGATGTGAGGATCTGAACTATGGCAGTAGCTTTAGAGTTGCAGAGAAAGGAAGGGTCTGTTCTTTGGGGATCTTATGAAAAAATAATCAATAGGAGTTAGTCACTTATGAACAGAGGCTGGAAGAGGGAGGAAACTTGGAAGGACTCCCTTATTCGTGGATTGTGTGACTGAGTGGATGGCAGCACCCAACCACAATGATCGAGGCTCGGGAATAGAGAAGTTTGGTGGAAGAGGTAATGAGCTCCTTTTTGACATGTTTAATTGTAAACTTCTTACGGGACGATCAGATGGGAATGTTTAGTTTTAAAGTTCTGAAAAGAGATTTGGCCTGGTAATAAATATGCATGAGCGTTACCAGCTTGTAGTCAAAAGCCCATATATATGAACGAGAGTGCCCAGACAGTGAAATGAATAAGAAAGGAAAAGATGTCCAAGCTAAGGAAACTCCAATGTTTAAAAGAAAGGTATAGGAAGAAAAGGCAGAAAAAGAAACTCAGAAGAAAAGGTTCCATTGGTGGGAAAAGCATGAGCAGAGACGGGAGTCATGGAAGCCCAGGTAGGAAGAGTTTCATGAATAAAAATGATATATCCAGTTGTCTTGGGTAAACAGCACCCCCTTGTTCATTCTATAAATACTGGCAGGTATTTATTGAGTGCCTGCACTTAGACAAATAGCATTGATTTTAACATCATAGGATATGGATACAGACTATAACTTTGAATAGACTATCTCTGAATAGTATTCCCAAGTGAAACATTTTCATCTGTCATTTAAATGTCTGAAGTCAGCATCATTAACCCAGCACCTAGTATACAGCAAATTAAGAGCAACATGAGAGTTGCATTTTGGGCAGATAAAAACACTGACATTGAGGGTGGACCAGATGTTAACAATGATCAAGTTCATCATCTCCATTTTGGTAAATTACTTCATTGCTCCTGTACGAATCGCTGACAACATCATAACACTAGAGACTTGACTTGTTTGTAGCAGATGCACTACTGTGGCATTAGGCATACTTCTGCTAGCAAAAGGAGATGATTTTAACCAAAACACAACCCAACTGATTTCATCCTTTCTAAGAGAAGAGTCACAGAATCTTTCACAAAACTTACCTAAGTGTATACCTTGGTTTTTCTGTCTTACCATGTGTTGTAAAGCTTGGGCTAGACACATAAGCTAGAAAAGCCCTGTAAATCAACCCCTCACCCTGAGTCACCCAGGAAAGCACATGAAGACAACTTATATAGACAGACTCTCTTACTTTGTAACACAAAGTTATAATAAGCAAAAAAAAAAAAAAAATACAGAAAGGAAAAAAACAACTTCCTGCCTGGGATGGCAAGCTCATCTTACTTAAGCGGAAGTCACTGTCATCGAATGGCATTAGCCAATTGTCACCTGCTGGTACTTTCCTTAGGAAACCTCTCGATTAAGTGTCCTTTTCAATTTAGGAAAATTCAATTTAGGAAAAACTCATTGTGACTAGGGAGTATTTTTCATTTGACACAACTAAGTGTTCTTTGCAGAGGTTGACAATAACTCTACGTGGACTTAAATCTTACTTTCATTTCCTTGTTCCAGAAATCGTAACACTGGGAAAGTATCTTAAGATCTCAGTACTAAAACGCATGAGGAAAGCAACCGTGTCTCTGTTGTTCGTGGCTGTTTCCCCAACGTTCAACCCAGACTTTAGTAGAAATTAGAGTACAATCTTCCATCTGTATATTATAATGATTCTGTCTGGTAATGACTACACAGAGTGGGAAGATACAAATCAAATCCAGCAAAGGCTATTGAGAAACAATCTTCCCTAGCACAGACAGACCAATAGAGTTAAGTCCCAGTGTTTTTGTAGTTAGTCCACCACTGCCCTAGAAAGAGCCAAAGCAGCCCTCTTCCCAGAAAATCTACTTTTAATGATGTGATTGGTTATCTTCAAAGATGGAAGCCAACCTTCTAATAGTCAGAGGCCACTCCTCCCATCAAGATGTGCAGATTACTTCCCCTGCCTTTGAATCTGAGCTGGCTTTGTGATTTGCTTTGACCAAGAGAATGCCATGGCAGGGACATGTGCTAGGTTAGGGCCAAGCTGTATAAGAGGACTGGTAGTGTCCACTTTTCTCTCTTGGAACTCAATCACCATGCTATGAGGAAGCCCATGCTCTTCTGCTGGAGAGAGGGGCACTGTGGAGGAAACCTCTGGAGAATACCATGTGGAAAGATAGGACATTTAAAACCCTGGAGAACTCAAGTAGCCCAGCTGACAGTCACCCTCAAGGCCCAGACATGTGAGAAAGGCCATCTTGCAGTAACCAGCCCAGCTACCAGCTGAATGCAGCCAACGGAGTGATCCAAACCATAGTAGAAGGACCACCTACCTAGGCAACCCACTAGATAGTGAGAAATAATAAACCATTGTTGTTTTAAGCCCTGTGTTTCCAGTGGTTTGTTACATAGTAATAGATAGCTAAAATAAACAATATCACAGTTATACCATTTTCTGTCACCATGAGCATCTCATTTTTTTTTTCTCTTTGATATTTTTCTCATAGAAATTCTAGCCTGTATCCTTTAGCTGCAGTGTTGAAACTGGTTTCTAGAATGAAGAGCTATACTTGGAAAATGCTGGTTTCTAAAACTTTCCAATGGGTACAGTGCCAGATAACTTGACTTTTATTATACTGGAGACAGTCTGTCTCTAAAGTGTTTATAATCAAATTCGCTGTACTTGAAATATTCAAACACACAAAAGTTTTCCTCTTAAAATTCTGCTGATATTTAAATAGTGAGTACGAGAATAACAAAACCTGAATTTAATGTAGCCTGCTCTACCACATGTACCTAAAAAATTATTGAGGTCTAAGCTCATCCATTCTGTAGCTAACTACATGTCTAAATATTAAATATTGTTCTAATCAGAAATGGCTTCTTACAGCATCGTTCTAAATTTCAGTATCAGATGCTTTAAAATTACACTCATCAAAAAAGTCTCTGGCAATATCATTTTTTTTTTTTTTTTTACTTACTGGCATTTCAAAACAGCATGGCACAATGAGATGAACTCTGTATAAAATCTGCCAGCAAACACACTAAGTCCAATCTTTTTTTCAATGACTCCTGTCATGACATAAACTTCACCCCTTTCTTCAGGGTTGAATTTCAATCTGGAATCTTCCCAAAGAGAACATAAAGGGCATGACCCACTCCTGAAATTGTCTGTTCTTCCACTGACATCAAAAATCTCTTGCATGTTAAGATTACTTATACAATGGATAAAATAGTAAGTTAGACCTTCCCCGTATTCTGTGGAAGCAGCAGTGCCTCCAGAAATACACCCCAGCCTGCCCTGGGAAAGCTGTTTTCTGTAAACCAGACTGTATTGTTAATATTAATCCCACTGCAAGAGCCCACAGTGACACTTTCTTATAGCAAAGATGAAAGTAAATATTCAAGCGTCTTTCCAGGAGAGTCTAAACAGAATTTTGTTTTTGAATAGTGAGACATTCTATCTCTACACAGAAATGCTCAACATGTACACGTCCTTCATCCCTTCTTTTTTCATAAACTATTGCCTGTGAAGGTATAAAGGTTTTTTTTGTTTGTTTTTTTTTCAATTTTTTAAAAAATTTTTTTGATACTCCCTTTTTTGTTTGAGACAGAGTCTCGCTTTGTTGTCTAGGCTAGAGTGAGTGCTGTGGCGTCAGCCTAGCTCACAGCAACCTCAAACTCCTGGGCTCAAGCAATCCTCCTGCCTCAGCCTCCCGAGTAGCTAGGACTACAGGCATGCGCCACCATGCCCGGCTAATTTTTTCTATATATATTAGTTGGCCAATTAATTCCTTTCTATTTATAGTAGAGACGGGGTCTCGCTCTTGCTCAGGCTGGTTTCGAACTCCTGACCTTGAGGAATCCGCCCACCTCAGCCTCCCAGAGTGCTAGGATTACAGGCGTGAGTCACCGTGCCCAGCCGAGGCATAAAGTTTTAATTGAATAGTTACACATGTCTGTTTTAACTAATTGCTGAAAGAATATACACTGAAATGGCCGGGCGCGGTGGCTCACGCCTGTAATCCTAGCTCTCTGGGAGGCCGAGGTGGGCGGATCGTTTGAGCTCAGGAGTTCGAGACCAGCCTGAGCAAGA
>VSMD01124781.1:0-23681 GCA_008750895.1 Mirza zaza
CCCCCCCCCCCCTCCATCCCCCTCCCCCCCTCCCTCCATCCGCACCTCCACCCCCCTCTGCCCTCACCTCCACCCCCCACCTCCACCCCCCACCTCACCTCCCACCTCCACCCCCTCCTCCACCTCCCACCTCAACCCCCCTCCGCCCCCTTCCTCCATCCGCACCATGCATGGACCCCTCTGCCACACCTACCCTCCAGTCCACTCCAGCACTGGTGCCCGGCGCACGCGGTGATCCTGCAGGTTCTCCCACTGCCACCCAGCTCAGCTCACACAGCACTCCTGACCTAGAGCCTGTGTCCCGAATGTGGTGACCCCACCAGGTCGTCAACCCACCCAAACGTCGTGGCATGGGGCCTGACAACATTTTCTGTTTTCTAACTTTCGTATACTCAGTGCTAGCTTAATTTCTGAAGGCATTTTTTAATACTACAAAAATGTTTACAGAAAATCATGAAGAACATTTTAAAAAACTAAAGCATAATGTACCGCTGATGCTTCAAAATTAAGTAAACGTTTGGGGATGAGTCATTATTCGTCTCATATTCTTTGATAATACTTTCTCTTTAGATTTGCTTAATAACTTGGTTGTTTTGGAGGGGAGTTGTTTTAGGAAGACTAAATATTCTAATTTAGTTTTTCTAGTGGGAACTCTAAAGGATGAAATCCATGTTTATTAAAGTAATTACATTTGAATGAGATATGGACTCAAAATAATTATTTCTTCTCAAAAATTTTGAGCAAAGATTTCTTTTTAACCTTTAGTACATTTGAAATACAATTGCATTCATCCCATTTTCTCAGGAATATCATCTGTATTTGAATTGCATGGAATTCAGTGAATCTGCTGTTTCATTCATGTAGTTCATATATTATCAAATAAAACTCAGACTTCTGTAATAAATTTTTGGCTAGAGTACCATTTTTACAAATTTTTACAAGAATACCATTTTAAGCAAGTGACAGGATACTGGGTTTTACATGGAACTTTCCTTCGGCGTACTAACTACTGCATTCCTTGTGATCACAGATTATGTTGTGGTCTCCATTAACTCCAAAAGTCGTGTAACAGTAAAATGAAGTTATTTTTCATCATTCCCATTGCAAATGAAACCAACTTCTCTCCCTCCGAAGTAGACTTTTTTTTTTTTTTTTTTTTTTACCTTCTTTTCCCCAGTCCCTTCCTTTTGGAGACTGCTTTCTCCCTTTGGGTGTGTATACCTAACCAGAGTGTATCTCATTCCCTGGGCAGGCAGATGCGTGTGGGGAGACATGTAACCTAACTAGGAAAAATAGGCATCCCTTTTCTGGACTGCTAGGGTGGCTTCGGGGACTATACCATATCAGCCTGCCATAGCTGGAGTTAGCCTGCCAGAAAATAGAGCCAAACAAGAAGAAAATCAAGCTGAGAGATAGAGACAGAAAGAGTCCTGATGACACCAGTGAGCCTGGCAGGCAGCCATCTCTGTAACCACTTAAATCCCCGAACTTCTGAGGAAATGCACCAATAAATTGTCTTTCTTGCTTATGCCATTTCAAGTTAGGTTTCTTTCCAAAAGACTCACTTAGGAAGTCATAAAAGATTCCCTGTAATCCATGCTTTGAAAATCAGGAATGTAACTGATTTCTAACTTTTGGAATGTAACAATGAGTTCTAACTTTTCTATTGCCTCAATTACCTCTCTATAAAAAGTATATGCCCTGGAGGCCTCTTAGTAGGAAGCCCCAGTTTTTAATAGGATTAAGGTTCTTATTTTGGGTTTTACTGCTGCCCAGTGTAGATTTAATATCCCCAAACCGGGCTCACCAAAACCAAAACCCAAAAAAGGTACGGTTGGAGAACCAGAGAGAAAACAATAAAACATCTAAACCAGAATATCCCAGTAAATCTTTTGTCTTATCAATTACTCCAATAAAATGAATTCTCATAATCCCTAATGTTTGCTGATAACAGGACATTTCTTCTTTTTGGGACTGAAAATGTTAAGGCCTGCTACAGATTTTCAGGGACTGCTGAAATTAGCTGGTTGTACTGGAATTTTGTTGTGTTGCATATTGTTCAGGAGAAGTGGGCCATTAGCCTAGGCTTGGAATTCTTTTGTTTCACAAAGATTCTTGTCTCTAAAAGTATGTAACAATATTTGGCTAGTACCCAAGCAAGCATCCATACACTAATCAGTATGTGACATAACAACTACTCACAGGTCACTGTGGACAGTGAGGGTATTCGTCACGCAGGAGGGGGCCAAAAGACACAAAGGTATTAGCCCTAAGCCTCTGATTGCCAGAGTGGTTGTTTATGGGAAAACGTGAAATTGAAAAGATAGGAGTTCTGAGTTTTCACTAGTCCTTCTCCAGATGCATACATACCTGGTCTTGTCAACAACTAGTGAAATTTCAAAAGTATAAAAGCTCCTGAGTTGAATAATATATTATAAACATATGTGAGCACCATGAAAGAATAGTACAAGGAAATGAACCATCTCTGGAAACATAACAGGGCAGCTTAGCAGGAAAAGTAAAGAAAAATGAGATCTGGAATCCATGCCGAGCTCTGAGTGGCATTTGTCCTAATGATTGGCTGCTACTCCCCATGGTAAATGTCAGTCAATATCCAGAGTGTTTATGGATACAAGTATCCATTTATGTGTTGGGTCCCCATGCATGACACCTGTGCCTATTTCCTTGCCCAAGAGTGCTACAGCAGCTCTCTGTTACCCCAGGGTCAAACCACTCAGTCTGTCCAGAACTGCCCTGGAATAATGGAATAATAAACCAGTGGTTTTCAGATAAGGAAACAGAACCACCAGAGTGCTCCCAACAACAATGCCGGTCTCCAGGTTCCAGGAGGCAAGATAGGCATGTGTATCTTTTTAAAAGTCCACCCAAGAGATTGTGATGATCAGCCAGGGTTAAGGTAAATGAGGTGTGTGCATGCCTGCTCTCAATTCCACAGAGAAAGACTTGACAAACCTTAGCCCTCAGATCAGACTGCACCGACTTAGAATTGTATACAAAATTAAAGTTATTGATTGAAGAAGCTCAATTGTCTTTTCCGCTTAACAGCCTTCAATTCTTCTGAGGTTATAGAAAAAGCAGCAAGGAATGCGCCTTAGGAGGAATGGGGAGATTTGCTAGAAGCAATCACAGGGAAGGTGGAGATAAGAGAATTGCTAACTAGAAAAGCATCCTCAGTGCTGGACCAGGAGGCTGCTCCACCCTCAGCAACAGCCCCCGGGGCTGTCTCTTCTTGCTGGGTTCACAGTTTAGCAGTTTACTGCCTTGGGTCTCGGGATCAGAGGAATTGAAACAATTGAATTATGTTCATGAATATTAACCTACATCATTTAATACCATTAGCTACCATTTATTGCATACTTAGTCTGTGCTAGTTAATTTAGGTGCTTAATTTTTAGTCCTCACAATGGCTCTAAACATAAATATTGTGATCCCCATTTTATGAACAAGAAGTTCAGCCCCAAGCAAGGTGAGGAACATGTCCGAGGTCACAGAGTTAGTAAAGGATCTAAAGGCTGGTCCTTGTTACCCTAAAGCCCATACATCTTTACTGTAAACCAAACTTGCCTATGAATTGCCCAAATCCTCTATCCACTAAGAATCACTAGCCACATGAGGCTATTTAAATTTAAATGAATTAAACTTTTGTGAAATTTAAATTCATTGGATTTAATTTAAATTCATTGAACTAAAATTTTTGAATTGTAAATATGAATGGATGACAAGTCTCTCAGTTGCTCTAGGTCCTTTTCAAGTGCTCAAGAGCCACAGGCAGCTGATGGCTGTCCTGTTGGATTGTGCAGGTAAAAAACATCTCTATGGTTGGAGAAAGTTCTATTGGGGGGTCACAGCTACTGCACAGATTTTTGTGTATCCTCATTTAAGGCAGTGTTCTCTGTGGCTGAATTGTCCAAGTAGATTACTCTGACCCCTTTCTGTTAACTGTTTTACTGGAATTCTTTCTAAAACATGTGATACATTTCTGTGCCTGTCCTGATCAGCGGGATGTACCGAACGGAGTGGCTCCATGAGGCATGCAGAACAAGGAGCCCTCTCTCGAGGGACCCAAATGGCCTTGCTTCTATCTCCTCCTACCTTCACTCTGGGCTCCACCTTTATTTCTTGCTTCTGGAAGAGCACCTGCTTGCTACTGGCCAAATTATGGTGCTTGCTGATGTTCTGCCCTCTGTCTCTGTGCTGTCCCTACGTTGTGGTGGTTGTTGTTGTTTTTCCAGTTCCATGTCTCCAACAGCACAGATGTGCCAGTGACTCCGGGATGTTTATCTCTAACTTCTACCTCTTTTTCAGATGGTCAGAGCAGTTTCTTTTTTCTAGCTCTCTACTAGGCTAGTGCTACTCAAAGAGCTGTCTGTTGGCCAGCAGTGGTCCATGAATTATTTGTGAATGCTCTAGTACACCAGTTTATAAAGTGAAAGCCTGTGTTTATAAACTTTTATCACAATTTGACACTGCTGGGACATTGTATTGTATTAAATAACAGACTAGAATGGATTAGAAATTAAAAATAAATAAACACAAAAAGCAAATACTATACCTGACTCCACCTGGGCATCTCCTCGGCCCCTAATGTTCATTGGATCACCTGTCAATAACTGAAGTTATTATTATCCCCAAACGCATCAGTTAGGGTCCAGTCAGAGACAGGGACAATACAGGGAACTACTTACGAAAGTGCTGGAGGAGCTGAAAGGACATACAGTGAAAAGTGAGTCAGTCTAGACTTTGGCAGGAGGAAACTGCTACCTTAGGAGCACAAATACAGGAGGTTATGTCACTGGCACCAGGAGTTGGACCTGGCAGGGGGAACTGATCAACAACGAGGAATAATGAGGACTGCCTCCCCACCCCGAAGCTGAGACCATGGAGGACACACTGATTCTCTCTGTTAAATTGAACTAAACTGAATTGAATTGATTTTCCTCTTCTGTTACTGACACTGAACAGAATTAAAAATTTCCTGAAGAACTCTAGATCGCCAAATATTATGAACAACAAGGCAGCAATGCAGAAGGAGGTTGAAACTGTTCAGGTCCTGTCCAGCGATAAAACTGATCTGTGCTTGAGAACTGAGATGCAGTGTCCACTTCCATGAAATAAATCCATGAGCTCTTATTTTTATTTGCCACAATACTTTCACCTACTTCCAAGCTTTCAAATATTTTGAAAGGTTTGCTCTGTCATAATTTGTTTGCATCATATGTGGAATATTAGGTTAACATATACACCTCTGTGTTCTCACAGACAATATGAAATAAGGTACTAAACATATGGAGCCTTATTTATGGTAAGGTGGACTTAGAACACTAGGCTATTTACTTAATAGGAACAGAATCCACTTAGTTGGTGTGGCACTCACTAATTCTCATTTTCCCTGGAATCAAAACTCAAGGATGAGTGGCATGAATGACTGAAATCCCCGATTTCATTCAAACCTCTTCCTAATCAAATATTAAACCAGTTCATAAGTAGTAGCCAGAAAAAGGAACAATTTGAACTTTTCTCCTCCTTTCTATCATTATATAGTGGAGATACTAATAAGCAAAATGGATAACAAGCAGGAGAAAACAAGGAAAACAGGACAAGTAGGGGATATCAGGTCTTTGAGCCACAGATGGTATCAACACATGATATCCATTCTCCTCTATTTAAAACACATTTAAAGTAGGTACACAGACTTGTAAGTCTTAGGATTCAATGTAGGGTTTTTTCCTGAACTCTTTTAAACATGTATGTTATGACTTCTAAATATTCGATAATGATATATTCAGAATTTCATGAAGACATTCTATTTTCAGTCATTGGGCATGAATCTAAAGGATGAGCAGTGGTATTATATTTTCTGACACTTGTAGATATCATCTGCAAATTACAGGGAAAATTTAACAAAGTATCAGAGTGTTGTGTTACAGATGTGAATTTCAGCTCGTTCGCTCATTCCTCCCCCTCCCATTGTCAACGAACCTCCTGTTTTCAATGTTTTCCTTCATGCATCTGATCAGTCGCATCTTACCTGAGCCTCATACAATAGCTTTTCCAGTCAAACATGGAATCCTACAACCAGCCAAGCATATTCCTGACTACCTCTTCTATAATTATTCTTCCTTCCCCAATGGGGAAAAAATCCATCTTCTGAGCAGTAGTTTAATAACTCCAACTCATTTTATTTATTCACAAATTATACATATCTTAATTTTCTGCTCATTTGACCAGTAGCAACCAAGACTTCTAAGTAGATATCCTTTTAGAATATCAACAATTGCAATTCCTAGCTAGTTCGTCTTAGAAGACTAGGGTAGAGGAGTAACTAGAGGGAGGGAGGTTAGGAAAAGATGGAATGGGGCTGAGCTAGGGGGAAAGTGATTGTACCTCCCATCTCATCATTCCACAAGATCCAAAAAGCTTCGTCTAAACTCTGCTGGAGAACATACAGGAAGACTAAATCACAGTATGTTGAAATATTTTGGGAAAAAAATCAGCATATGTTGCCGTTTTGGTGTTTCCAATAGAAGTATGGATACACACACAGCACAGTCTGCAGAAATATCAACATATAACTGTGACATTTATCAATATGCACATCTTCCTCTGACAGCCTCTACTTCCTTGTTAGTTGTTAGTTGGGAGTTTTATTCTAAGCAGTACGTAGAAACTTTAAATATTTAATAAAATTTTCTCATAATCACAAAGCATGGTAATCACTTAGGAATTTTGAATTGGCTGAATTCCAGAACTCTTAGTAAACATCTTAATCATGCTATTCTTAGTAGGTCTTCCCATGTTACATTGGATTAGATGGTTTATCTCTCAGAACTCAAACTGCACCATGCATTAATAAATTATCCAACACAATTAAGTACTTTGATAATAAATATGGTCTTGGGTGGCTCCTTATTAACCTTCCTAAACTGTAAACTACATGAGAACAGGGAACATATTAATAGCTAATACCTTTCGAAATTTACCACATTACTTAGCAAAATCAGAGCAGCTCACAAGGTTCATCAGGTATGCGTTATGGCAAAAATACATGCTCTGATAGTGTTATAATTACTGTGTCACTTTTTGTACATCAAGTTCTCATCCCTAGGAGCTGGTATGGTGTCTCTACACTGCAGGATTCCCTACACAACCAAGTCCTGAGCGCAGGCTATGTCGTCATCCTGGAAAAGCCCCTGCTCTGCATGCGTGCGGCTACCAACAACAACTAGAGCACCCTTCCCACCTGAGGACGCACATCAGAATCCAGGAGAGAACGACAGTCAGGGATTACAGGAAAACCTGACTCCCACTTGGATTCGGAAAGATTCACGAAGCCACACATTAAGGATTTGAATAGCAAAATATCATTAATCTCCAGTGAAAAAGGTGTTTTATTTTTCTCGAAACCAAATATTACCTGTGAGAAAATAGAGTTGTGATGAGGGTTCGTGAACCAAACGAGATGTGAATCATCCAGGCAGTGTGGGGGATGCGGGAGAACAGGCTTCTCAGAATGCTGGAAACCTAGAGGGAGAGAGAGTCTCTGGGCGTGCCCGACAGATGACTCTGCTTTCTCCCCCCAGGGGATTGTGGCCTAGATATGATTTCGTTAAATTGTAATTTTAGTTCTTCCAGAATGGAGATATAAGCCCCAAGTATAAAAGAGCATAGGCAGGAAAACAATTGAGCTTGTCAGATCCTGAGAGATGGTTTCCTGTACGGCCTGGGTTACCTGTAGCTCCATCTAGGAAGTTTCATGTATATATGGTATGTATTTTATATTCTTGACTATTTTTTTTCATTTCTACCATCATTTTTTTTAATTTTCAAATGTCATACTTTATTTCCAAGTTTGTTTAACTTCCTTTTTTTAATTTCAGAATATTCCGGGGGTACCAACACTTGGATTACATCTATTGCCTTTGTACCGCCCATTCTTGACTAACTACATTGGGCTAATTGAAGTGAGTGGATTAGTCAGAGTTCTTCAAAGAAACAGAAGTGAACCAGTAAGACGTATGTGTATCTCCTATTAATAAATAATATGCATTATTCTCTATTAAACTGCTATAATATTAATAGTATCTCCTATATAAATAAATATATATTTATTATGGGAATTGGTTCACATGACTATGGAGACCAAGAATTTCCACGATCTGCCATCTGCAAGCTGGGGGATGGGAGGACTGTGAGGACTGGTGGTGCAATTCAATCTGAGTCTGGAGGCATGAGAACCAAGAGTGCCAATGTCTGAGGACAAGAGAAGATGGATGTTTCCAGGTCAAAAAGAGAGAGCAAATCTGCCCTTCCTTTGCCTTTTTGTTCCATTGAGGCCCTCACTGGATTGCCTACCCACAATCCAGTGGGTAATGCATCCCCACATTAAAGAGGGCCATATGCTTCACTCAGTTCGCCAGTTCAAATACTAATCTTTTCTAGAAACACCTAGAAATAATGTTTTAGCAGTTATCTGGGCTTCCCTTAGCCCAATCAAGTTGACACATAAAATTAACCTTCACAGTGGGTATGCACCTCCAAGCACACTCTTTACCCACTCATCGTAGTCTATTTGGGCTGCTATAACAAAATGCTTCCAATTGAGTAACTTATAAACTACAGAAATTTATTGCTTAACAGTTCTGGGGTCTGGGAAATTCAAGGCACCAGCGAATTCATTGTATGATGAGAGCTCACTCTGTGGTTCGTTGGTGGTATCTTCTAAGTACTCACATATTGCAATGGGCAAGCAAGCTCCCACAAAGCTCTTTTATAAGGTCAGTGATCCCATTCATTTGGGCTCTGCCCTCATGACCTAATAACCTCCTAAGGCCCCACCTCTTAATACTATTTCATTGGGGATTAGTTTTAACATGAATTTGGGGGGAGGGGAACATAAACGTTTGGACCATAACACCACCAGTCATCTATAACCCACCTGAAAATTTTCATTTCTCATGTAGCTTTATAATTATAGAATGGTTATCTACTCTAAACACATACAATCTATTCCTTAATTTGTATTAACAAGTAAGATGTTGATAAAATAGATATTGTTTATTTTATTATGTCTGAAAGTCTTACAAAAGGGATTTAAGTTAAAACACATTTTTATAGTATGTTATATAATGAATTTTGATTTTATTATTTCATGTAGTAGAATAATGTCTAAATGATACTGTTACATTGCTAAAAACCCAGAACAATGATTAATATGAGAGCCCATAACTTACCATTAATGTAGCAAAAATAATTAATTTTAACTTTCCTAAATGATGGTCTTATTTGGAGACTGAAATGCCTCTACAAAATGTTTTCCTGTTTTGAATGTAAGTCTTATATAAGCAATACATAATTTTAATGGTTACAGTATATTTGTAGACAATTTAGAATATGAAATGTACTTAAGATTTAGATCATAGTCATATATTTTGTGCTTTATTTCTTGATTCTATTTTATTTATGTGTATTTTAAATATATAATTTACTTTTTATTGTTATATTTTATTTTTCTTTTCTACTAAATAAAATGATTGGTAAGGATTGCTGTACATTTTAATATTATGAATCATAACAGATTGATTAAGCATCCATAAGAGCTTCGAGACTACTTAACCAATGAGTGGCACTGAAGTTTAAAATTTTATAATATCTTTCTCTATATTCTCTCTGTTCTCTGCAAGGTTGCCATATAAAACCACATGGGCCACACTGCCCAACTTCATGGATCATGCCACAGATGGCCTCCCCTGGGGTAGTGCACACAGCAACCCTGGTGCAAAAATTTGATTTTGTGAATTTTTCTCTTTTTCTTCTCCGGAGTCTAATTTCCTCTCAAGTACAACAGACTCAATATCGTAACTGTTTTAAGGGCACTATAAATAATTTTGCAAAATATTTTATGACTTACGGCACCATTTCTGAGAAGAGTCAATGTGACACAGTAAACAACTGTGTTGTTCATGAGCTTCTAAGTATACATTGGCATCTATCTGTCTACCTATCTCTATGTAGTAAATGCCTTAATGATAATGTAGTAAGAGAAATTCTTTGCTTAGTGATTGAATCTGTTAAGCAAGGACAAACATATTTAAATGTAGAAGCTTATTATAGTTTAAAGGGGCATTTTAATAAACCATTGCATCAAGAATAAATTAGTGCATACAGACCTCAATCTTCTGTCCTAACTGTAACACTAGATAAAATGATTACACAATTTAGGAAAATGTGTCCTATCTATAATTATGTACATAATGAGAGATTTTGCCAATGATCCACTCACTAAATTGTATAATATCCATTATGCATGTGATACAGAAGAGCTGGGAGGAATTATAAGCACATTATTAATTATAAGATGTGATTTCTATCTACAAGTAGTTTTTAATTTCTTTAAGTAACAGAATATACCCATGACAAAACTGGACAGATGAACAAAGTCAAGTAATGTTATGCAAGATCTATTTCCAAGTAAGAGCAAAATAGGTGCTACATAGAGAAGTTAGATGGGGGATTATTATGGATGTTTCCCCTAGTAAATAAAATTTTAACAGGACTTTTTTTTTCAGTGAAAGATTTTAATACATAGCAACTAAGTCCCTCATTCAATTACATTCCCTGTAGCAATGGTCTGTAAGACATATGTCATGGCCACCACAATAACTTACCAAAAACAAAGCAAAAAAATTGGCAAAGGATACAAAATCAGAATGGTTAACAAACATGAAAATATGTATCATCTCACAAGTAATTGGAACTTTATATAATTGGAGGGTTAAAAAGAGAAGAGTAAGTTTTCTCTGATGGAAAAATTATGATTGTAAATGAAAGAAAGCGAGAATAAGAAGAAAATTGATAACTTCTCGAAAGAGTTCATGATAGGCAAAGATTCAAAAAGGGAATGTGAGTAAGTGCAGAAATGATGAGTATAAGAGTCATTGGTGAGTGTCTAACAGCACACTAGCCAATTGAATGACCGATTCTAAGAAATGTTTCAAGAAATTATGACCGATCATGAGAGTCATTAGCCATTTATTTCTAACTTTGATATAGAATATTATTGTTGAGCATATTTGATCTCTGTTGATTAGCATGATTTAATGCACAAATAAAAACAGGATTAAATTATACAGTAATATGAATTGTAATTATATGATTTCATATCCAAAAAATTTTTATATAAAACAGTTGTTTTAAAACTGTACGTAAAAAAAGAACTATGACCATCCTGGGCAGCATAGCAAGACCCCATCTCTACAAAAAAATACAAAATTTAAAAAAAATTTAGCCGGGCATGTTGGCACGTGCCTATAGTCCTAGCAACAGGAGGCTGAGATGAAGGATTGCTTGAGCTGGGGAGTTCGAGGCTGCAGTAAAGTACAATGACTCCAGCCTGGGCTGGCCTACGGAGTGAGACACTGTCTCAAAAAAAAAAAAGAAGAAGAAGAAGAAGAACTGTGAGATTTTTAAAAAAAGAAATTTAGTGTATTTGTCTTTTTTTTTTTTTTTTTTTTTTTGAGACAAAGTCTTGCTCTGTTGCCTAGACTAGAGTCCCGTGGCGTCAGCCTAGCTCACAGCAACCTCAAACACCTGGGCTCAAGTGATCCTCCTGCCTCAGCCTCTCAAGTAGTTGGGACTACAGGCATGTGCCACCATGCCAGGCTAATTTTTTTCTATTTTTTAGTTGCCTTGTTAATTTCTTTCTATTTTTAATAGAAATGGGGTCTCGCTCTTGCTCAGGCTGGTCTTGAACTCCCGACCTCAATTGATCCTCCCAGCTGGGCCTCCCAGAGTGCTAGAATTACAGGTGTGAGCCACCACGCCCAGCCAGTATATGTTTTTGAAATCATCACAATTTTATATTTAGATTAGCATATCTAAATCAGAATTATTACAAATACTGTATAGCAAGATAATATTAAGCCCTTATGGAAGGAATGTCAAGATTAAAAAGAAAAATTTGGCCGGCCACAGTGGCTCACGCCTGTAATCCTAGTACTCTGGGAGGCCGAGGCGGGCGGATTGCTCAAGGTCAGGAGTGCGAAAACAGGTCTGAGCAAGAGCGGAGACCCCGTCTCTACTATAAATAGAAAGAAATTAATTGGTCAACTAATATGTAGAAAATATTAGGCAGGCATGGTGGTGCATGCCTGTAGTCCCAGCTACTCGGGAGGCTGAGGCAGCAGGATTGCTTGAGCCCAGGAGTTTGAGGTTGCTGTGAGCTAGGCTGACGCCACAGCACTCTCTCTAGCCTGGGCAACAGAGCGAGACTCTGTCTCAAAAATAAATAAATAGAAAAATTAAGCAAATAGATCTTTTAAAACTTCTATGTTCTCAAGACTAACTACATAAAGAAATGTTTCATTTGCTTATTTTTGAAACTGACAAGAGACCATCGGAAGTATCAGAAACTAAATCAAAATTATTTAGTTTTGATTTCTGGGAACTATTTTTTTTTTAAATATCTCATATTGAAGAACATAATATGTGGGGAATAAACTCTGGATACACTGTACAAGCTGAAGTAATTTCACCTCCCCTGTAATAGTAGAGAAAGCATGTTATCTGGAGCAGAAATTTGTAAATTTACTGTTGTACTCAAATATGATACAGTAATAACTCAGAATTCTTTCTTTTTGTCGTTCCTGGTGGACATGTCTGATCTACTCTATATACCCCCATAAATAAACCACTTCAATAGGCCTAAAGGCATTTTCCACGTGTGTGGGTCTGAACTTTTTTGGTCAAAGTGAGGACGAGGCAGAAGCATACTTTTTAAAAAAGAGTTTTTAGAGATTAAAAAATATACTTCCTTAAGCAAATAGACATTAATTATTCAGAAAAAAATTACAGCATATTCTGTGTTTATTGTAAAATATTTGCAAGAGAGAATGAACCATCTAAGTTACACGATACTGTAACTACACCCTGTACAGTGAAGGACTTAGTGTATTTTTCCACATGTTGAGGCAAACCACATAATGTACAAGTAGTGGAATAAGTCCAGCCACAAATATGCCTGCATATTTCCAGCTCTCATTCTTTCAGTTTACTTGCATTTCTTTCCTCTATAGTGATAAGAAAAACTTCAGAACTCTTAAAAGAAAACCTAAGAATAAAATGTTATGTGAGAGAAATTTCAGGCATTTATAAAGCTACTTCCATGGAGCAATAGTAGGAAGTATCTTTGGTGCTTCACCAAGTAACAGGCAAAGCCTGCTAGTCATTCACAATGCTGTGACTGATCAAAGATTAAAGAAGCTAAAACATTTATATGCTGAAGATAATGTTTGTATGATTGTACAGAAATAGATTTAGAATTCACAAAGCAGAATGACACCTTAGCAGTTATGTACTCAACAAACTATGAGCATAAATTATATGTAATGTTGTTTTACAAAAACAAGTTGGAATTAGGAGGAAGACAGCAGAGGAAAATACAGAAAGAATGAGCTTATTGTAAAGAGAGTTCACTCATTCATCCAGCCAACACATATTGCAAAGCATCTCCAGCTAGGCTCTAGCTAAGGCTCCTGAGATGCAGCAGCTGTCAAGCAGGCGAGGTTCTTGTGCTCTTGGAATTACCTATTCTCATGGTGGGAGAACAATTTCAAATGATGGAGAACTTATTTGTTCTAGGTAAGATGATGCTGTAGAAATCAAGTGACAATGGAAATGTGGAGTTTAATTAGGTCAGATGGTCAGGAAGGGCTTGCTGTGGAGATGGCATTTGAGCTGAGATCTAAGTAGAAGGAACCAGCCATATAAAGACGAGAGGAAAGTGAACTCCAGGCAGATGGAATAGCCCTTGCAAAGGCCCTGGGGCATGAATGAGCTGGGAATGTGGGAGAAAAGGAAGCCTAGTATAGCTGGAGTTTAGTGAGCAAGGAGTAGTAGCAGGTAGAGCTGGAGAAGAGAAAAGGCCATGGACGGGAACTTATGCTTTATTCTACAGGCAGTGAGAAACCCTGGAAATTGTACAATCTGCTTTATGTTCTTGTAAAATCAATCCAGCTGAGGTGTCGCAAGTGGAGGGTGGTGGGGTGAAGGGATGTGTAGGAAGGAAGCTGGGAGATCAGTCTGGAAACTCCACAGTGGTCTAGGGAAGCAGATGGAGGTAACTGCATCAAGTTGGCAGTAACAATGATGAGGGAACATTTAATAAATTTGGGTTGTATCTTTGGGGTAGAGCCAATAGGACTTGAAGATGGATTATATAGTAGATGTGAGGGGATATAGAATAGGGAAAATGATAACCCTTAGTGATAAATACTAAAAACAGAAAGTACAATATAAATACAGACTGAGGAAGTGCTGGAAGGAAAAGTCTCGGAGATCAAATAATCTTAACTTTAGATCTTAGAGGATGTCTAGTTCAATCTCAGACTTAAAATACCCACACCACCATGGAGTGGGGGGTGGTCAGACAGTTCTTGCTTAAACGCTCCGGTTCTGTGCATCTGTGGAAATTGCTATTTCATTAACGACGGTCAGCCTCATTCAGCTGATCATAGCTGAATATGAGATATTTTTGAGACCTTTTGCTTTAAAAAAATGTGATACTGGAAAGGCATATTTGAAAAAATATTAATTTAAAAGTCTGAAAAATAGCTCTTCTCTTACTTTCTGTTTCATCTAGTTTTTATTACCACATTTAAAGCTGGAGAACTTCAGGGAATTGGAAATAAGTCATAGGAGGATTGAGAAAAGACAAAAGACAAAAATCTTAAAGTTTTCACGAGAGTCTGAGTGGAGAAATGTAGAACAGGCTGATCAGTTGTTCCGCATTTTTTGTAAAGGATCAGTTATGAAGAAGTAGCATCATTAGGAATAGGAAATATTCTATTCTGATATCAGAAAGAAGTTGGTGGATTTAAGAAGTGAGATACTTCAGTATTCTTTTGAGTCTTGTACCCCATAAGATTAAGTTAGAAAACAATTAATTCTGGCTAATTAAGACTATCTATTAAAAGCAGAGTGCCAAACGATGCTCTGATGTTAAAGCAGGGTTATTTGTCTACTAAGTGAATTAAAACTCTCTAATTGCCTCACGTGATTGAGTATGGGCCAAAGTGTACCAGAAATGTTGCTCATTCCATTTTAGGGCTAGCAAGGATATTCTTCTAGTTAACAGAAGAGAACAGAGAAAGAGAGATTTTATACATAGATGTGAAATGTCACAATTTGTAGATCATTTTCCTGGTAAAAAATGGTGATCATGCCTAAAAGCTACTAAGAATAGTTTATAGCCTATTGGGTAAAAAATGCACAGAAAACAAATAACATTTCAATAATTTTATTCAAAATTGCTAAAAAAAAAAGAGTTGAAGGAATTTTACTACTAAATACTAAGACTTGTTACAAAGCCCACAATGAAATAAAAGATTAATAAACATGTACTGTACTACATTAAAGTTAGGTAGTTCTGTTCATCAAAAGATAAACCACAGAGTAGGGGAAGACGTTTTCAACCCATATGGCTGACAAAAAATTCATATGCAAAATATATATGAGAACTTGACGAACAATAAAGAAAAACGATCAGATACTTCAGTAGGCTTTCACAAAAGAGAATATCCAATGGCCAGTAAGCATATAAGAAATTTATTCAGCCTCATTAATAATCAAGGAAATGTAAATTAAACCCACAATAAGGTACTAAAGGTACTACATAATCATTAGAATGGCTAAAATTAAAAAATGAAAATATCATAAATCGTCAACTGTAGAATGGATAAATCAGTTCTGGTATATTCGTACAATGGAATATAAAGAGAATGAAAACAATTGGCCACTGATACATGCCACCATAAAGGTGAAGCTCACATGCACATCATTAACTAAAAGAGCCCAGATACAAAAAAATATGTACTACATGATTCCATGTATATAATGTCTAATAGAAAAAAATGAATGTACACATTTAGAAGTAAAGATAGTGGTTACTTTTGGGGAATAGGGTAGAAGTATAAACTAGGCGATAGCAGAAGGGGACTTAAAAGGTCTTAGTAATTTGATGTTTCTTTGTTGTGTGGTGGCTACATGGGGTTCACTTTGTGATAATTCAGTAAGCTTACATTTAAGATTTTTATATTAAGTTATACTTTAATTAAATACATATATGTAAATCTATATTTCAGTTACATTTCAATTAAATACATGTAAATATAGTTTGCATGTAAGTTATATTTTAGTTAAAATTTTATTAAAAACGTACAAAGAAACAGTTAAATAGTACTTCAAAATTTCTAATCATGAACATAGCCTAAGCCGGGCACAGTGACTCATGTCCGTAATCCTAGCACTCTGGGAGGCCAAGGCAGGAGGATCGCTCGAGGTCAGGAGTTCAAGACCACCTGAGCAAGAGTGAGACCCCATCTCTATCAAAAATACAAAAAAATAGCCAGGCAGCTAAAAATAGAAACAAAAAATTAGCCGGACATTGTGGCTCTCTGCTATGGTCCCAGCTACTCAGGAGGCTGAGGCAGGAGGATCATTTGAGCCCAGGAATTTGAGGTTGTTGTGGCTGTGGCTGATGCCATGACACTCTAGCTGGGGAACAAAGCAAGATGCTGTCTCAAAAAACCCCCAAAAAACCCCAGAACCCTAAAAAACATAGTCCATTACAGCTCAGGAAATATAAAGTTTCATATGAGTAAGCAAAAAAAAAAAAAGACAGAAACATATTCTAAAGTGATTGAAGCAGGTTGGGGCAATAAACAAAATCTGTAGGGTGAAGTTTAATAAGTAAAAATATAAAGCCATTCTCTCACTCTTTTTTTTAGACAGTCTTGCTCTGTCACCCAGGCTGGAGTGCTGTGGCATCAGGCTAGCACACGGAAACCTCAAACTCCTGGGCTCAGACAGTCCTACTGCCTCAGCTTCTGGAGTAGCTGGGACTACAGGCATGTGCCACTACGCCTGGCTAATTTTTTTTTTCTCTTTTCTTAGTAGAGATGATGGTCCCACTTTTGCTCAGGCTGATCTTGAACTCCTTACCTCAAGTGATCCTCCTGCCTTGGGCCTCCCAGAGTGTTAGGATTACAGGCATGAGCCGTTATGACTGATCCGTCATTCTCATATATTTAAAGGAGCAGCAAATAACCTACTCCTAAGTAGTCAGCTGTATAAGCAAAAGAAATCCAAGGGTTATTAGTGGAGAGCTTAAAGTGATTAAAATATCGACTTGATGGTAACTTCTCAGTGACTCTCATTAACCTTTCTCTAAAATACCTATAAAGATGCCTAAAATAGAATAATATGATCAAAATTATTAGTCAACCTATTTCACAATTTTTCATAAAGTATTAAAAAAAAAATCAACGGAATTGAATTAGAATAGCACTTGCTAGCCTGAATCTACTTGGTCAGATGAAATTTGCAAAGCTACTAGAAAAAAGCAAGAAAAAAGGTTAGAATTCAGCATTTTTTCCCTCACTTCCTGCCAATTACAACAGAAAACAATAGTCTGCATCATTCAGAGAACAGACAATGGCCTCCATATTTGTTCTCTTCATTTTCACCAATAGCTCTTTCTAGCTCAGAGAAAAAGCTTGGAGACTGCAAGAGCTTGAAAAGAAGGAAGGAAGTTGAATATTGCACCAGCAGTGCACACTCTGAGTCTAGGCAGAGTCTATGTGTGAAGTCTTGTATTTGTGAATGCCACCAAAGAAAGACTCATGTCAGAGAGATAGGGATTAGACAAAGGGAGATACCTGCCATATTCCAGTTGAACTTCGTGAAATAAAAACCTGCTAGACTTTGATAAACAAAGGCAATGATATAAAGTGCTATGTTAACTTCTCTACGGGGGGAGTATGGTGCTATTTAAAATGGGGTTCTCATTGAAGCCTCTCCAAAGAGGTGATTTTTCAACTGAAATTTGAATAACATATGGAGCCAGCCAATTGAGTGGATATTCCTGGCAGAAGAAAAGCTAGCACAAAGGCCACAATGTAGGAATAAACTCAGAATGTTTGCAGAACAGAGAGAAAGTTAATATAGGTTTACTTTTTTTCTTTGAAACTTTGTTAATCGTGCTTAATGATCTAAATTGCCAACATCTCTGCTTCCGTGTTTTTGGGGTTTTTTTGAGACAGAGTCTCACTCTGTTGCCTGGGCTAGAGTGCCGTGGCATCAGCCTAGCTCACAGCAACCTCAAACTCCTGGGCTCAAGCAATCCTGCTGCCTCAGCCTCCCGAGTAGCTGGGACTACAGGCATGTGCCACCATGCCCAGCTAATTTTTTCTCTATATTTTTAGTCGGCCAATTAATTTCTTTCTATTTTGAGTAGAGACAGGGTCTTACTCTTGCTCAGGCTGGCCTCGAACTCCTGAGCTCAAACAATCTGCCTGCCTCGGCCTCCCAGAGAGCTAGGATTACAGCCCCACCCTCTGCTTCCCCATCAAGTATACTTTTTCTTTAAGTTTGATATCATTTGTTAATATAATAACTCTGCATTCTATTTTTTACTGTAGCTATTGCTAATATTTTGACTAGGATCAAATCAAAAATAACTCAAAGAGAGAATCAATTCAAGATACTATTTCAGTGTAACATGCATTAATTATCAGTTTGGGACATGGTTCACAAACATGCATTCTGTACAATTCTTCCAGTTGCCATTATTAATATAATAATAACTGTCATTTATAACCACCTAATACATGAGGGTGTGGGGTTGGATTTTTCAGTCTTCACAACAACCTTCAAGTATTGTGTATAAGAGGAACCTCAGCCTGAGGGAGGTAAATGAATTAATTGCCTGAGGACCAGAACCAAGAGGTAGAGCTGCTAGTACTCAGATATATACTGGAGTCCCACTTCATGGGCCAGAATTTCCCAGGGATTGAGGAAAAAATATTACTTCTTCCCTAGGGGCTGATGATCTCCAAGGTTATTTTGTTCTAGGCCACATTAACCACTCTGATGGTTCCAATGGTTGTATGTCCTCTGACAATTGTTAAACTAAATCTTTATCATCAGGTCTCTCATTGCTTAGAATGCTCTTTCTCCTTTCTCTCATCTCTTAAACATCTACATATTTTTCTAAGACTCTAAGTATTCTCTCATCTTTGAAATTTCTCTTTTGCCTGTACTTCAATAATACTCCTATCCTTGCCCCAAGACCTAGCTAATTGGAGGAGAACCGACCACCACTTCTTCTCTTATCAGTTTCATGAGCTCATTCAGGAAGGACATGTGAGCTTTCTGTTTCCAATCCCTTCCCTTTTGTTCTATGTTCCGAGTGACAGAGACATCCACATATACTGTGTATCTAATGACATCAGTCTTTTTCCATAAGCTTAAATTTCTTCAATGGCTTCCAACTATCTTCAGCATGAAGTCCAAACTTCTCAGCCTGTCATACAATATATGTTTAAGTAAAGGGATGAGTAA
Source organism: Mirza zaza (assembly GCA_008750895.1). Lineage (NCBI taxonomy): Eukaryota > Metazoa > Chordata > Mammalia > Primates > Cheirogaleidae > Mirza > Mirza zaza. The sequence continues at coordinate 19,417 of VSMD01124781.1, forward strand.
CTGGATGGTTTCTGAAATTTCAGGTATCCCTCTTTAGTCTTCTGGCATATTTCCCTTTCTCCTCAATTTCTAAAAATATTCATGAGTAAAGTTCTAAATAGAATTTTCTTGGTCTTTTAATAACTGGAATTTAGGGACATGAACTTGGGCCAGGACTAGGGTGAAACAAATGAGATGCCTAGGGCACAAAATTTAAAGGGGCCCTCACTCTCAGGGCAGTGCAAATGCCAGCCCTCAGGGGAAGAGGAAAGCAGATAGACCAGGCAGAAAGGGCAAAGAATGTGAATCTAATTGTATTCCATATGAGTGCTTACTACAGAGCCATCTTAGCAGAAAAGGAGTTAATAATCAAGTGGAGTGGATTACCCTTTCTGTGGGTACCATTCTGGCTCACTCTTGAGCCACTCCTGTTATTGTCCTGTGGGCTCATGAACAAAAACAGTGTCCACGGTGGCAGAGAGGGTGGTTCAGCGACATGGACTTCCGCTCTTCAAGGCCGACCTGACTACAGCCACTGCTGAGTGCCCAATCTGCCAGCAGCAGAAACCAACACTTAGTCCTGGGATAAGGCACCATTCCCAGGGTAATCAATTGGCTACCTGGTGGCAGGTGGATAACATTGCACCACTTCCACCATGCAAGGGGCAGAGCTTTGTCCTCACTTCAATGGGCAATTAGTTGGCATATAGGTTTGCCTTCATTGCCTGCAGTGCTTCTGCCAAAATCACCATCCATGGACTTGCAGACTGCCTTACTCCACGCAGCATTACTTCTGACCAAGGCACTCACTTCATAGCAAATGAAGTATAGCAATGGGCCCTGGCTGGAATTCACTGGCCTTACCCTGTTCCTTACCATTCTGAAGCAACTGGTAGAACGACTCTTTGAAAACTTAGTTATAATATCAGTTAGGTGGCTGCAACTTGGGAAGCTGGGGAAATTTCCTCTAGGATTCACTACATGCTCTAAATCAGTCACTTCTCCCCAACCCAAGAGTTGTGCAACTGGGAATCATGGATTGGAAATGTATTACTATGATGCTTAGTGATCCATGAGAAAAATTTGTGCTTCTGTTCCTGTAACTTTAGACTCTGCTTATTTAGAGTCCTTAATTCAATTCCAAAATAAGGAAAGCTTCCACCAGAAGCTACAACGATTCCACTGAACTGGAAGTTGAAACTGTCACCTGGCCACTTTGGGATCCTCAAGCCAGTGAACCAACAGGCAAAGAAGGTACCACAGTTACAATATTGGCTGGGATGATTGATCATGACAATTAAGGGACAATTAGGTTGCTACTCCACAGTGGGTGTAGGGAGCAGGGGAGCAGAGCAGTATGTCTGGAATGCAAGAGATCCCCTGGGGCACTACTTAGTACTTTCATGTTCTGAGATTAAAGTCAATGGAAACTACAAAACCCAATCCTGCTAATGAACTGACCCTTCAGGACTGGAAGTTCAGGTTACTCACCAGGTATGGAATCACTACCAGCTGAGGTGCTTCCCAAGGGCAAAGGAAATATAGAATGGGTAGTAGAAGAATTTAGTTACAAATACCAGCTATGACCATGTGACCAGTTGGAGAACTGAGTACTGTAATAGGTATGAGTACTTATTCCTTATTTTATAGAAATACTTATGAATATATTAGCCAATATTTTTATTTTCTTCTCCTTTACCAATTTCTTCCTATCTAATGTAAGAAATGCTAACAATAGCTTACTTTATATCTCAATATTAAGCATTTAAGTTATAGGAATTCAAATAAGGAGTTTGACTCAGCTGGAAGAAGAAGAAGCAACCTAAAAAAAAAAGGGTCTTTGCATCCACTTTTGGGGAAAGGGTTACCTTGTTTTTATTGTTTGCTTCATGTTTGGTGGAAATGCGACTTTTTTATGGTTTCTATTTGGAAATTAGGTATGTTTTAAAGAGATATGTATAGGTTGCAAGTTGACAAGGAGTGGACTGGGGTGGTTTTGTAATGTGTCAACTTGTCCAGAATGCACTGCTTCCCAGAACTCCCCTCCCTGTGTGTTTCCATTTGGGTGGGCCACGTGAGACAATTCCATGTAAGATTTGGAATGCAGAATAAAGAAGCAGCTAGTTTGTGTATGTGTCCGAGAGATTGGAACAGACACCCTTTGTAGCTCACTGCTGTTGTTGCTGCCTATCGGCTGGCTTACTCATTAACATGGGCAATTCCTAGGCATGAGACTGCCCCATTTCCCCTCGAATCCCTTCAGCTTCTACTGCAGAGCCAGTTATGTGTCCATCTCCATGATTCAGGGTGTCAGCTTCTCCTGCGGGACACACACTTTATAAAAATGAAGGAGGTGAGAACTGAGAGGGATCTAGTTTGTCCTTATGAATTCCAGCTTGTCTTTGTTCTTCAACTATCTTTACAACTATCTTCCCTTCGTGGTTGTCTTCCCTGTTACTCTTCAAGCTGCAGCATTAAACACAAAGACAAAAACCTTAGAGACTCCCACAGTTGCATTAGATCAAATTCCTATTGTTCTGCCTCTCTGATTGAACCCTGACTGACACAGTACATAGGAATAAGTCTAACAAAAGAGGTTCAGGACCTTCGTTCGCACTGTAAGCTATAAAACATTGCAGAGAGGAATTAAAGAATATTTAAATAAATAAATGGAGAGATATATACCATGTTCGTGGATTGGAAGACTCGATATTGTGAAGATAACTTTCCCCAAATTGATCTATAGATTTGACACAATGCCAACTAAAACTCCAGTATGGTTTTCTGTGGAAATTTCCAAAGCTGTTTCTAAAATATATATTAAAATGCAATGGACCTATAATAGATGAAATAAATTTGAAAAAGATGACCAATCTTGGAGGGCTTACCTTATTCAATTTGATAGTAAAACATATTTTATATATAAACATATTTTATAATGTATTTATTATATATTATAATATATAAAACATTATAATATATTTTATATATTATAATATATTTATAATATATAAAATATAGTTATATTTTAGTTATACTTACATACTATACCTAAAAGTTATTGTAACTGAGATATTGTGGTATTAGTGCAAATAACATAAAGCTCAATGGAACAGAATAAACAGTACGTCTGGAGTGTAGGCGATCCCCTTCTTATTACTCCCATGTTCTGGGCATAATAAATCCACACATATATTATTAATTGATTTTAGGCAAAGATGTCAAGAAAATTCAATGGTAAGAAAATAAGTCTTTTAAATAAATAGTGGCAATTCAACTGGATATTTGTATGAAACAAAAAATGTAATGCAACTCTTTACATCACAAATAAAAATTAACTCATAATGGGTCATAGAGCTAAATATAAAATCTAAAACTATAAAATTTCTAGAAGAAAACAGAGAGAGAAAAATCTTTGACACCTTGGATTAGGCAAAAATTTCTTAGCTCACTGAAAACATGAAAGACAAAAGAAAATAAATCAATAAAGTGGACATATCAAAAGTTAAAATTGTTCTCTTTGAAAGACACCATTAAGAAAATGAAACTGCAAGCCACAGACTGGCAGAAAAATATTTACAGCATATATATTAGACAAAGAACTTATACCTAAAACATATAAATAATTCTTATAACTAAGAATAAGAGGAAAACCTAATTAAACAAGACTTGAATGTACTGTCCCAAAATAGATGACATGCACATTAAAAGATGCTCAACATCATTAATCATGAGGTAAAGGTTATTTTAAACAATAATGAAATGTCACTGTTCTTCAACTGAATGGCTAAAATTCAAAGACTGATCATACCAAGTGTTGGTAAAGATGTGGAATTCTCAACAGTGCTGGTGGGAATGTAAAATGACTTTGTTAGGAATGCAAAAATGTTTGGAAACAATTTGGAAGTTTCTTAAAAGTTAAATATGCACCCACCACACAACACGGTTATTCTACTTTTTGGTAATAACTCAAGAAAAACAAAGGCATATGTTCACACAAAGTCTTATGCATAAATACTTACAGCAACTTTATTTGTAATAGGCCAAACTGAAACAAATCCAAATGTTTATCAGCAGTTGGATTGATGAAGAAATTATGCTATATCTGTACAATGGAATACAACTCAGCAATAAAAACAAACAAACTATTGATCTACATGATAGCATTGATGATTCTCAAACTCATTATCTCAAGTAAGGGAAGCTAGGCCAAAAAAGATTCTATTCATACAAAAGCCTAGAATATGCGATTGATTCTATAGTGATAGTAAGCAGGATAGTGGTTT
>VSMD01124787.1:0-40996 GCA_008750895.1 Mirza zaza
CCTCGGCCTCCCAGAGTTCTAGGATTACAGGTGTGAGCCACCGCGCCCGGCCCAACATGCGTCTTTATAACAGAGCTGACCAAACACTCCCTGGTCATTTCCATTCCCTTTGGGACATGTCAGTTGAGTTCAACCATTGCATTTATTAGGAGAGGAAACTGAGTTTTCTCAGAGAGACTAAGGGGCATCCCCAGGGGCACAATGCCTGAGAAGGGCAGAGCTGGGCCCTGGAACTCAGGTCTCTTGTGGGTTGGGCCTGTGCTTCCTCCAGCACCCACGGTGCCTTCAGCCTGAACCATGTTCCTGACTGGTTTTAAAAAATATTTTTAAATTTTCCTTTCCTTTGACCATCTTACCAGTTTCACAGGATGTTGTGCATGACCCTGTGTGTGTGCACACATGCTTCTCGTGTCCTGATCTTTTGTTCTGTCTCCTCCAGTTCTCAGGTTGGTGTTCAGTGAACCATACTCGGTTTCCTCAGACAGGTCAGGACCGGTAACTGTAGTGCACACCTGTTCTTGCTGGCACAGCATCTGTCCTTCTGGACCAGATTTGTAACTTCCTTTGCGATACTGTCACATACCCCACCTCGATCTTCAGTCCGTGTGGTTCAGGCGGGTCAACCCCATTCTGGATCCCATGTGACCTGAAATTAGCTAATCAGTGTATTCTATCCCACTGGCCACAGGGATCCATCAGCAGCAGACCCACGACCCTGGTCAGGTGGACAGAGTTAGCTTTGAGGTCTTTGAACTGTTGACAAGAAGGCTCTGTCTCTCCTAGGGCATGCTAAGCTGACAAAATATAATGTTGAAGCTGCCTGTGGCTGCTTTGCCCAGAGCCTTACAAAGAATAAAGCCAACTTAAAGGAAAGCAAAACTGTGAGATAGAAAGAGATGGAGAATTTGGGTATCTGTTTTTGTATCTAGAAGAGTTCTGATTAGCAAATCTGTGCATATCTAGGATTTGGTTGCCAAAACATAACGGTTTTAAAAGGCATTCCAGGCCGGGTGCAGTGGCTCACACCTGTAATCCTAGCACTCTGGGAGGCCGAGGCGGGTGGATTGCTCGAGGTCAGGAGTTCGAAACCAGCTTGAGCAAGAGCAAAACCCCGTCTCTACTATAAATAAAAAGAAATTAATTGGCCAACTTATATATACAGAAAAAATTAGCCGGGCCTGGTGGCACATGCATGTAGTCCCTGCTACTCGGGAGGCTGAGGCAGCAGGATTGCTTGAACCCAGGAGTTTGAGGTTGCTGTGAGCTAGGCTGATGCCACGGCACTCACTCTAGCCTGGGTGACAAAGCGAGACTCTGTCTAAAAAAAATAAAAGGCATTCCACATATTTTTACTGGACAAGAACCATCCGACTAAGACATGCTGATAAGGCATTATGCCATAACCCCTGGACCCTTCTTTCTCTTTTAAAAGCAAAGAAGGGACTTTCGAAAGTATGTACTAAATACAGTTTTCTACCCTCTAGCACTGACAGACTTTGTAAGACTGGCTCAGGGAACTCAGCCAAGATAAAGAAGCCTGTCACCATTAGTGAAAATGGAAATGATATTACACTTAACTCTATTATCCAGCTCCACACTGGCAACCTCCCAGGTACTCACCTTCAAAATGTGCTAATGGGAGTTTGTGTAACCCCACAGACAACTACTGGATTTGAACTGAAAAGAGCTCCAGATTTAAGGCCTGACACATATTCAATCCTCACTGAATGTTTATTGAAGAGTAGTTTCTACTACTTTCTGACTTTATTATCTGGAATGAGTAAAACTGTACTTTTTTTTCTTTTTCTTTGCTTTTTTTTTTTTTTTTTGAGACAGAGTCTCTCTCTGTTGCCTGGGCTAGAGTGCTATGGCGTCAGCCTAGCTCACAGCAACCTCAAACTCCTGGGCTCAAGCAATCCTTCTGCCTCAGCCTCCTGAGTAGCTGGGAGTATAGGCATGCGCCATCATGCCCAGCTAATTTTTTCTATATATTTTTAGTTGTCCAATTAATTTCTTTCTATTTTTAGTAGAGACAGGGGTCTCACTCTTGCTCAGGCTAGTTTTGAACTCCTGACCTTAAGAGCAATCCTCAGCCTCCTAGAGTGCTAGGATTATAGGCATGAGCCACCGCATCCAACCAAAATTGCACTTTTTTAATCAGCTGGATGAGAAGAATAATAATATACCTTTCCTTCCCAGGCAGCACTGTAAAATTTCATTTGCATATAACACATCTGAATGATGTCCTCTCTGTCATACAGATTCTTCATTCTTTTTTTTCTTCATTTGCTCATTCATTCACTTACTTCTGTTGAATTCTGAACCAGGGGTTCTGCTAGTAACAAACAGTGGTAACAAACAGTCCCTGCTAGTACCTATCACTGAGGACCTTCCATGCACCTGCTAGTTGCCTGGCCCACTGTTTGGCATTTGGACACAAAAGTAAGTGAGTCATGACGGTGCCTCACAAAGGCAGCAGGCTCTGCAGTGGTGGATGCCCCATGGACCACGTATACTGGGGCAGATAAAGGTTGAGAGCCTCTGCTGTGGTTGATGGGGCGTATTCAGCAAGACTGCCTTGTAGTCACCCTTCAATTTAGAAAGAACACTCTAGCAAGGCAGGAAAGGAAAGGAACATAATGTAGAACAGTCATGGGAAGGGTGGTTTGGAGGAAATGATTCCAGAAATTTTTAGGCAGTACAGAGAGTGAGCTCGCCTTCTACTTTACAAAAGCCAAATGTTCTTACTGTTGTTGTGATGTTCATTCCCAGAAGAGTTTTATGCAAGGTTGACATCAAGAGCTCATTTCTGAAAGCACAGAGTACTGGCACCAAACCCTGCCTCTGTTGTTCATCTGTGCTGCGTGGCTCCCTGTCTGCTGGATTGAGGCTTCAGGTAGCACCTTGCACACCTCATTATACCCACAGCAGGAAGACTGTCTTCAACTCTTCTCCTCCATGGAACCGAGGTCCTTAACGGAAAATACTGCACATTTACCTAGCATAATTGAGCTCCTCAGACCAAAACAGACCAACTTCTGTTTCTTACCAGCCAGATGGAGACAGCGAAGCCAAAGCTAAATCCCAGGGATGCAGCTCAGGACTCAGCCTGCCCTGGTCGATTTCTCTTTCTAAGGCTGCGTCTTGGGCTCATGTAATTGTGGATTAACTGATGCAGAACATTTTAATGGTATATTCCTAGCCTAAAAAAAAAGCCCAGATTATTAATGAAATGTACACTCATCATAGAAAAAACTGGGGAATGCACAAAAGCAAAAAGAAGGGAAAAAAATGGTCAACCCTTAATCCTCTATCCAAAGATAACCATAGTCATGTTTCATGTTTTAGAATATTCTTGACCCTTTTCTTTGTCTGTATGTATGCATGTGTAAGTAAGAGTGTGTGTGTGTGTGTGTACATTCACACGCACATGTGTACATGTAAAATTTTGAAACAAACTTGGAAATATGCTGCATCTTGAATTTTATATCCTTTTTACTTTAACTTAATCTATTTCTGATTTTTCTGAGATCTTTGCTATGGAGGGCTGTCATGGACTGTATATTCCTACAGATGATAGCCCAAGTCAGAGACAAAAGATGGACTGCCCGTGAACTTGACCCAGGGTGGCCCTTCCATTTTTGGTGTACAGGTTAAGTGAGCACCAACTGACCCATAACCAGAGTATTTAGCAAAACTCCCTGCTGCTACACTTGAGGCCACATGCAGTCAGAGCACAGAAATTCAGTGATGGCTGGGAGGACAATTTGCAGAGGTGACCCGAGCATCATAAATGGATGTTCAGGTTTTGTTAAGGTGTTGTTTGGACAAGAATATATAGCTTGAAGCATACTGTTTATCTGAGGATTTTGCAGAAGGTACAATAAATGGATTGGAAAATGTTTGAAGAGATTTTCCTCCCCAGAGAACAGTGGAGAAAATAAAAATTCATTTAGAATGAGCATTCAGTATATTTATATTTATCATGCTGTGGGGTTTACCTTGTAAAGCTGCTTTGTGAACTGGAAAGTGCTATGTAAAAATAATGTCGGCACTCGCTGTTATATCATTTATAGGGAAAGTGGATATGCATGCCTATCTAGATATGCACGCAAAGCCTGCTTTAAATGTGTAAGACTGTAATCTGAACAGGTGACCCTGGAGAGCTACTATCTGATTTTGAGTTCACACAATTCCATTTGTATGCAAAATTATAGGTTGTGATGTTCCTGCTTGGATTACTTCTCAAAATATTTCCTGGGAGAGGTATTGACATTTCTTTGTATTGTTTTTGTTCATAAAAGAAGTATCATTCAAACACATCTAATATCTAGGTTGGCCGACCAAGGGAGCTTTCCAAATGCTCTAAACAAATCATTTCAGATTTGAAATAGACAAGATGGTCCCTTTCTGGCTCCCACATTTTATGCAGCCGGTGAGACCTCCTGGAAGGCAGGCAGGCCCGTGTCTGTGAGCTGGACCAGACCTCCAGGAGGAGGAGTCTCTAAGCAAGAGCCTTCCTGAGAGACTGCCCTCACCTTCCAGCTAAGTCTCAGTCTAAATTGCTTTGGGAAACAGTTGGGTTTCAATTACTCAGAAGCTTATGTCTCACAGTTCAATGCCATGTGCAGCTAGGCGCCTAGCAACAGCTCTCTGATGGGCAATGATGGGATTTTAATTAGCATTTTGGATCCATCTAGAAATCCATTCCAAGTCCATTTGCTTGAAGGAGCCCAGCCTTGTTTGGGACCTGTTTCCGCAGCAAGCACATAACCTCTGCTTTTCCCAGGCCTTTCGGCACCCCAATTCAGGGCTTCCCTCTGGAGATTTAGCCAGTCTTCTTTTCCAGCTTGGTGCCAGGAAAATTGAATCTCTAGGAAGGTAAGTCAAGAGCAGCCACGTGGCCTTTTGATGTTCCAGGGTGCCTCAGTCACGCAAAACAGAGGATCCTCTGGACTCGGCCACTCCCCAATCCCACCCCCAGAGTCACTGGCTCTGCCACTCCCCTTGACAGCTCTTGTGCCCAAATTCCTTCCTCTCTCCCCTGCCCCTAACTCCTCTTCCTGCTCCCATCGCATCCAGACTGTGCTCTGTAGCCAGGGTAGTGGTTCCAAAACTTATGAAATGCAAATTTAATTCCCCCTAACTCCCAAGAGGCTGAATCTTTTGAGAAAAACTTCCTGCATAGAACATACACCACAGTTCCCCAAAGAACGCACACATCTGACTTCCGGATCTGAGGCCCCTTGCAAAAGAACTTTAAAAATGCAGATCTCTGGACTGCCCCTAGACCTGCTCCATGAGGTTGTCTGGGACAGGCCTGGTAGCACCATAGCTCGCTGTAGCCTCAAACCACTGGGCACAAGCAATCCTCCTGCCTCAGCCTCCTGAGTAGTTTGGATTACAGGTCTCAGCACCACACTTGGCTAATTTTTTTTTTTTTTTTTTGAGAAGAGATCTCACTATGTTGCCCACACTGGTCTTGAACTCTTGGCCTCAAACAATCCTCCCACCTCAGCCCCTCAAAGTGCTGGAATTATAGGCATGCACTGCCATCCCAGCCCAAAATTAAATTTGAGATGCATGTCAGATATCCAAGTGGAGAGGCATTGGTAAGCAACAGGATACATGAGTCTGAAGTTTAATGGCAGGTCCAATATGGCTATATAAAGGTTAGTGTCATTAGAAAATAATGCATGCATAAAATCATGAGATTGAAGGAGATGCCAAGGGAATGTTTGTAGAGAAGAGAAACAGTCTGAGGCCCAAGCTCTGGGGTGCTTCTATTTGAAGGATGGGAGATGAAGAGGAACTAACTAGCCAGGGAGAAGAGAAGAAGGTGCCTGTAGTCAGTAGGGGGATGCTGTATTCTGGAAGCCAAGTAATGACAATGTTTCAAGAGGAAGGAGTGATTCATTAGTGATTTGTTAGGTATAATGCTGCTGAGAAGTTGCAGAGATGAAGACTGAGAATTGGCTATTGTTTTAGCAACATGGAGGTCAATAGTGACCTTGATGAGCTGTTGGGGTGAATTAGTTGGAGTGAAAGTCTGATTGGAGAGGATCCAAGAGAGAAGGGCAGGTGAGAAATTAGTGACAATGGGTATAAATAAAGTATCTGAGTAGTTTGTTATAAAGGGGTGCAAAAAAATGGGAATGTGGGATCAAACGAACGATTTTTGTTAAATGATAAAAATGGCAGCACATTTACATGTTGATGGGAGCGATACCTTAATGAGGAGGCCAGGGAAAAGGGGAGAATTGCTGGAGCAGTGTGACCCTTCCCCCCCTGTGCCTTTCTCTGGGATTCTACAGACTTCCAGCAAAGACTCCAAACCCCTTTATACAGCAGTCCCCCTTATCTGCAGTTTCTCTTTCCCTGGTTTCAGTTTCCTGTGGTCAACTGAGGCCCGAAAATATTAAATGGAAAATTCTAGAAATAATCCATAAGTTTTAAATTGTGCATTGTCCTGAGTGAGGTGATGAAATCCCATGCCATCCTGCTCCATCCCTCCTGGAACATGAATCATCCTCTTGTCCAGCGTATCCACGCTGTAGACGCTACCCACCCGTTACTCACTGAGCAGCTTTCTCAGTTACCAGCTCGATTGTCATGGTATCGCAGTGCTTGTGTTCAAGTAACCCTTATTTTACTTGATAATAGCCCAAAAGCATAAGGGTAGTAATGCTGGCATATAGTAATAATTTTTTTATTATTCCATTTTATTATTAGTTATTGTTGTTAATCTCTTAATGTGCCTAATTTATAAATTAAACTTTATCATAGGTGTATATATAAAGGAAGAAACATAGTGAGCCTATCATAATAGATAGGGTTTGGTACTATCCAAGGTCTTAGGCATCCACTGGGGGTCTTGGAACATATGCCCTGTGGATAGGAGTGGACTACTGTACATACTAATTGGCTTACTTTTCTCTCTCTCTTTGTGTATTAGTCAGATTTTCCTGCAATAATTCTGTGTAACAAACAGGTCTGAAATCTTCGTGGCTACAGCAATAGTGATTTATTTCATGCTCAGATTGGCTGCTGTTTAGCTGCTCTCAGCTGGGCCTGGCTGAGCTAGGCTAATTCCAGTCTTCCAGTTGGGGTCTAGCCTGCTCCATGTGTCTCTCATTCTGGGAGCAGTGGCTCCCCTGCACATACTTTTCTTGTGGCAAATGGTGGAAGCACAAGAGAGCAAATCCGAGCACATAAACACATTCAGAGCCTCTGCCCGCAACGAGACCACTCACATTCCATTGGCCAAAGCAAGTCACACAGCCCAGCCCACTGTCAATGGGGGAGAACAGTAAATGTCATCTGCAGAAGAGGAAGGGCCATGGCAAGGAAGGGGAGGGAAGGAAAAACAACATGGACAAATAATATAGTCCATCACACTCTACTAGCTTATATGCCCCTTGACAGAAAGGTCTCATTTGTTCTGCTTTTCTAGTGCCTAACAGCACGCCTGGCATGTAATAAAAGCTGCAAAAACATTGAGTGAAAGCATACTACCAGCTCTTCTCTGAACAAGGCTGTGGCTCTGTCCCTTTTAACTTTGGACCCAGAAGGATTTGCGTTTGAATCCCAGAAACCTCACTTTTTAGCTCAATGACTTTTGGCAATAATATCAATAGCTGTAAAAATAATAATAGATGGCATTTCTTGACTGCTTAATGTGTGCCAGGAACACCATGAAGGGTTTTAGGTTCATTATGTCATCTAATCTCCAAACAAAGCTAGGAGGGTAGGCATTGTTCTCCCCATGCCATAGATAAGGTAACTGAGACTCAGAGAGGTTTAGTAACTTACTCAAGATCACACAGCTACAAAGAGTTGGAGCTACGGTGTGTACCCGGATCCAGCAGGCTCTAAAGCTCTATCACCCCTACATATGAAATTAACTTCATCTGTAAAATAAGGCTAAGCATAAGAACATCCACTTTGCAGAATTGTTAGAAGATTAATTAAAAAGACATATGAAAATTACCTGGCCCAGTGAATGTCATACTCTGGGCACTCAACAGGTAGTATTTCCTTTTTTTTTTCTTTTCCACTTCAATTCTGACTCCTGCTGCCAGACTTGATGGAAACTTTCCTCAGGATCTGATGCTCATAAGCTATTAATTATAGTTTTGTTAAACCTGGAGTGCTCAACCTCTAAGACCCTAACAAGCCCTCTGATAAAATTTTCTGTGAAGTCAAACCAGTGGCTGTGGATTTCTGAAACTCTTGGGAAGACTTCCCAACTTGCTAAGTATTTTTCTTGGCTGCTGAATTATGTATGTCCCTTGATGGATTCTAAAGTCAGTCTCCCCCTTAGGAGGTGGATTTATAAATGAGGCTTGGGCCAGTGGCTCCGACAACGTTCCAGTCTAGTAGGTGGTGAGTGACAGCCTGCGAGGCAGATGGCAGGAGAGCGGTTGCCAGGTGCCCCGGGAGGCGCCAGGCCTGGGAGAGGGGCGAGTCTGCTCAGAATCTACTCAACAATCCCAGACAGTCAGAGCAGCCTGGGGAGACTATGTCTCCTAAAACAAGGGACATTTCCTTTTGATGGGGTGAGAGGCAGGAAGGAAGAAGCATTTAATGAATACCTATGAAGTGCCAGACACGTAAGAGATGTGATCCTGTTTGATACTCACAAAAACCAGGTCTGGGTCATCTCCATTTTACAGGCAAGAAAACTGAGGCTCAGAGAAGTGAAATGACTTGAGCGAAGTGATAAGATCTGGTATTGAGAATGCCAAGGATGTGAGGCTAAAGAGGAAGTGGGAAGGAAATTTGAAGAATGTAATTGCAATGATTGCAAAAAGACTGCAAAAGGAGATAGGGTGAAAAGAGAGTGTTAAAGTAGGAGAAGAAAGTGGAGTCAAGGGGCAAGTATAATGAGAGGAAGAGAGTGAACAGCATGGAAAAAGAAGGGATGTGGAGAGAGTAGGCAGATGTCCCAGTGGGGCAGTCCCTGGAGTGCCCTTGCCACGGTCATGGTCGTGACCATGCACACTTGTCCACACTGCACAGGAAGGAAGTTCGATGCTTGCGAGTGTTCTCACAATTCTTTGAACTGGTTTTGTGACACGCAGTGGTGTATCGCCCTCCCTCCTCTTTCATCTCTTCCTGAGAAACAAGAGTTTTTTAAGGCCAGGCTCTGGAATTCCATTAACTGCATTTATAAGCAAAAAGCAGACCTCCAGTTTACTGGCAGAAAAGGAAAAAGGAGTAAAGAACATTTTACTTAATAACAGTGAAATAAGAAACATTGTCGATAATTTTCCATTTAAACAACTTAATGCCTATCAGTAGGAGACAGAGAAATAAATTATAGCACGTCCAATACAATGGCATATGCAGCAGCCAAAAATAAAAATGAGAGATTTCTGTTTTAATTGACAAGTAAAAATTATGTATATCTATGATGTACAGCATGAAGTTTTGATATATGTAAACATTATGCTATGGCTAAATCAAGCTATTTAACTTACCTCAATACTTATTTTTCTGTGGTGAGAACACTTAAAAATCTATTCTCTTAGCAATTTTCAAACATATAATATATTGTTAACTTCAGTTGCTATGCTGTACAGTAGATCTCTTGAACTTATTATTCCTCTTGTCTAACTGAAATTTTGTGTCTTCGGACCAACATTAATGAGGAATTCCTTTATGTATAGAAATAGCATGACCTCTAAAACCTACTGTTAGGTTAAAAAATATCAAGGTACAGATGAATGTGCATGCATATAAAAGAGGCTGAAGAATATAATACGAAATGAAACACATAATATAATACATTCGTGTTTAATCACGCACTTACCCTGGAAGGACACAGGAGTAACCTTCTGGGCAGGGAGGTGGGGAAGGGAAGGCGGGAGCTATTTACCAGATCTCAGCCTAACAGAACAGTTTGGGCAGACCTGGGGGCCCCCAAAGGACACCATGTTATGTTGTGTTTTGGGACTTTAGTCGCAGGACACCATGAATAAATGTGCATGTGCCAAATGCCCTTAGACATTGTGTGCCTACCATGTGGCACCTTCTCTGCTACCTCCAGCCTAAAAATCAGATTTTGTGTTAATTTGGGGGTGGGCACAAAGGAAAAGTTTTCACATGGCAGGGCAGACTCACATGTGTGAACGCTGGGAACAGCTAACACCCTTGAGACCCTGATCCAGGGGACTCTGGTTCCTACTCAAATGGGTGCAGCATTGGTTTCTTCCTTTCACTAGGTGCTTTCATGGCATCAGGATATACTGTATCTTCGACTGAGTTTTCTGTTCTGCAGATGTAGATGAACATAGGAACCCCGTACCCCAAGATCATCACCAACATCAGCAGATGATTTTATTCTTAGTGGAATCACCAATGCCAAATTCCATGGGGTAATCTTTTAAAGGATATTTGGTTTACTGTGAGAAACCCTCATTTATGTTACAATTTGCCTTGTGGCGCAAGCTTTACTGAAGAGAAAAGTCAGTATTTTTATATCATTTTGGAGTATTATTTGTACAGAAAAGAGTTAACATAGCAGGCCTTGGCTGGCTTCTGGGATTTCCAGAGGGTTCCTACCACTGAAACTAATAAAAGTTGTTCACTCTGCCCGAATTGTGCAAACAATATGGTTTATGCTGAACACCTGCTTTCCTATGGGAGTCTGGAATTTTGGTACATCCCCAGTAGAGGTTGCCTGCCTGACTTCCCCCCAGTAAAAACCTTAGATGATTAAAAAAAAAGTCTTTAAGGAGCTTCCTTGGTAGACAATATTTCATATAAGGCATTGTCGCAACTCCTTGTTGGGTGAATTAAGTGTGCCTTGTGTGACTCTACTGGTAGAGGACTCTTGGAAGAGGAGAGGACTCTCGGAAGCTTAGTCCTTAGTTTCTGTTTCCTCCAGATATCACCCCACACAGCTTTTCCCATAGCTGAGTTTGCTTTGTTTCCTTTCACTGTAACAATCATCGCCGTGGTTATGACTATTTGCTGGGTCTTGTGAGTCCTCTAGTGAATCATTAAACTTGGAGGCAGTCTCGGGGACTCCTGACACATTAGGGTACTTGATAGGTGCTGTTACAGATAAATGCCAAGATGTCAGAGACTCAACACGGGAGCTTATTTCTTGCTCATGTAAAGATAATGCCATTGCTCCCTGGGGGAGGTACTCCGCCATTCAGGGATCAGAAGCCTTCCATCTTGAACTCTGCTTTCCTCTAAGTCCTCTGCATCCTCTCCATTAGGTTTGCAGATGGAAAAAGAGACAACAGGAAGACATGAGCCCTTCTTAATCTTAATCCCCACATTGGCCCCAAGGTGCCACACATCACCTCATCTACCCAAATTCCACTGGCAAGCATGGTTGCAAATTCCATTTGCAACCACTAGTCCTGTGGCCTCACCTAAATGCAAGGGGTGAGGAAATGGGGTCTCTGCTAGCAGCAGCTCTTCACTGTGGAAAGAAAGCGTGACCCACTTGCTGACCTACAGCAGTAGCTCCATAATAGATACTTACTATGAACCTACTGTGTACTCAACTTCATACCAAGTGCTGTGGAGCAACAAAGGGGTGCTTGCACAAGCTGTCCTTGCTTGTGCAGAGGTTGACATGGAAAAGGGTATTGGTCACCGCAAGGATGATGAGGCAAGGCTCACTTTTCTAGGATGTTTTCTTTCCTATCAGACCCCTTCCTCTGTGTTTCCATAGTAACTGCTGCTGAATCCTCTCACAGCACTTATCACAGTGCATTGAAACTTTCCACTGTCTTGTCTGACTCTCCCACTGAATTATAATATTTTGAGGTTGCACACTCAGTTGTCTTAGTGACCAGCCTATATCCCCAGTGATCAGCACAAAACCTGGCACATCGAGATGTGCAGTGAATCCATGAATCAAGGAATGACTGAATAAGACAGTGAGATGCACGCAGTGTGGTACCATGCTGTGAGCATGTGCTTCGGAGTTAGCCAAACCTTCTCCATGACTTTGCAAAAGTCACTCAACTTCTCTGAACCTCGATTGCTCATTCTTAGAATGGGTAGAAAAATACCACGTGTTCCCAGGAAGATTCTCTGAGATTATGAATGTGCATAGGTACATAATACATTCTGTAAAAATGATGTTTATTATTAACACGAGTTACAGGCATTGGGATACCAGTTTCAACATTCACTTACTCCAGATACACTCCTGGATGGAAGTCATTAGGAAGCCATAGAAACCACCAGAAGTGGCCAAGTCCTGTGACAAGGTGACGAGAGGGAGGAGTTGTAGAGACAACAGCTTCATTCCATTGTGGAGTCTTCCTGGGGAGGGCAGAGGGCTTCCTTCCCTGGTCCTTGTCAGTGAGAGTGTTGGATTCATGATTCTCAAGGTGGGGCATATTCTCCCAAGGCTCCACAAGACGGCAGGCTCATCTCACGCCTTGACAATTACATTCTTCAAGACTCTGACTCCTTCATTTACTCATTCACTTAGTCATTTTAGAGCGTGCTCCTTGAGCCAGGGGCTGGGGATGGATAGTGATCAATGAAGAAAACCAAGCTCCTCCCTCATGTGTGTAAAAGAGGGTGAAGAATATAATATGAAATTAAATACATAATACAATATAATATACTCTTGCTGCCCATCTTTACCCTTTCAAAGGGTAAAGGTAAATCAGTGTGACAGTGTGACACAGGGATGCTTCAGGAGAACTTTTCTGATCTTAAATGCCCAAGGGAGCCAGCACTGCGCTTGGCGTCCGACTCCCAAGCGTCTTCACCAGCCCGGCTGTCTTCCATCCTTCTCAGTGAGAACAGTGTCTCACCTGGCTCACCCTACCCCGGGGCTGCTCAGTCTCTTGACCCCCCTTACCTCTGGTGATCTTTTCCTCCACTCTGCCTCAGCCACACACTCCCTTTGCCATGCACTTGACCTTGTCATCACCAAAAAACTGCCTCTGCCTCATCCTTCCAGTTTTTCAGCTCTTGAAAAAGACCCCAACTGCCATGTCCTCCTCCTCTGTCACACTCACCAAGTAAAACCGCAAAGCCTGGATAACCCATCCATCCTTCCTGTCCTTCCTTGAACTCACTCAGATGAACATCTGGGGAAGATCTCCCAACAAAGCAGAGAACTGTAAGTACACACACAGCCTTCAGTGCTGCCCTGTAATACAGACGACTCCATTCCTCCTTCCTAAAAACTAGTTCACAACTTCTCACTCCTCAAACCTCACTTGCTTCCTTCCTGTGCTCCAGCTCAGCACACTGTTAGTTAATGACCTTACCTCATTCCATTGAGAATGTAGAAGCCACCTTCTCACACCTACAAGGGGAGGCTCCCTCATTCTCTGCCCCAGGTGCCACACACCTGTTCCCATCTCTTCCTTCCCTCCTGCTCCCATGGAGGACGGGTCCTTCCTGTTCTCAAAAACACTCTCTGCAGAGTATCCTTCTAAGGGATTTTGGCCCTTTATTATCTACTGCCAGTCCTGGGGCTTCAAATTCTGGATTCTCCATTGGGTCCGTCCCATCCTCATACAGATATATTCTGGAATCTCTCATCAATCAAACAGCAGCAAAACTGTCCTGATTCCACACTCTTTTCATCTTTAGTTTGGGCTTCCTCCTCTGAGCTCCAGACATGTATCTATGTGCCTTGGTGCCAACTCCACTAGCGTTTCTAGAAGCATATCACATTTTAATGTGTCCAAAATAGAATTCTGGATCTTCTTTTCCATACCTATTCTATCTACAGTTTTTTCCCTGTTGGTCAGGCCAGCATCTTGGCAGTCATTCTTGATTCCTGGGCTTCCCATGGTGTTCCTGTCTTCCTTCATTCTGTTCTTCACACAGCAGACAAAGCATTCTCTTTTTGTTCCTTTTGTTTTAGAAGAGGGAGAACAATCATCCTTGTCTTCTTCCTGATCTTATGAGGAACGTACTCAGTCTTTCACCATGGAGTATGATGTCAACTGTGGATTGTTCATAGACGTGTTTTATCTGGTTGGGGAGATTCCCATCTGTTTCTAGCTAGTGGAGCGTTTATCATGAAAGGATGGTGAATTTTGTCACATGTTTTTCCTGTGTCTGTTGAGAGATCCTGTGGTTTTTGTCCTTTATTGGTATGATGCATTATATTAACTGATTTCACTTGTTACACCAACCTTTTCATATGTTGCTGGTTCGATGTCGTTGGGGCTTTTGCATTCCAAAGCGTTCCTTTTGAACAAATGAGATCACATCACTTCCCTGCTTTCAAACTCTTCAGTGGGCTCCCGCTGGACTCCGGAGTCCCATATGGGATTCCGCAGAACCTGCCCTCTCTGGGGCCCTTGTCAATGTCACCCCTTTGCTCCCAACACTTCCCAGTCCCACTTGCACACAAATCCTCCTCTCAGGTGCCCTTGTGCGGATGGATCATCTTAAGTCAGCATGATGGGGAGAAGCATCTCTGGTCCCTCGGCCTCCCACACGCCACATCCCCCGGCCCTAACTGGGCTCTGTTGGCTCTCCCGCAGGTGATTTACGCCCTGAACACGCGCCAGGACGAGGCGGAGGCCAGCCTGGAGGCGCTGCGGGACGCGCACCAGGAGGAGCTGCAGAGCGCGGTGGCGGAGACCCAGGCCAGGCTCCTGCAGGAGCGGGGCGGCGCGGAGGAGGAGGCCCTTCTCCAGCGCATCCAGGCCCTGGAGAGCGCCCTGGAGCTGCAGAAGAGGCTGACGCAGGAGGCGCTGGCCGAGTCGGCCTCGTGCCGGCTGGAGACCAAGGAGCGGGAGCTGCGGGTGGAGGCGGAGCACGCCGAGCGCGTCCTGACGCTCTCCAGGGAGATGCTGGAGCTCAAGGCCGACTACGAGAGGAGGCTCCAGCACCGGACGAGCCACGAGGCCCCGCAGCGGGGCCGGCTTCCCCAGGAGAGCCCCGACGCGAAAGCGGAGCCAGGCCAGGGCCCCGAGATGCAGGAGGTCCTGCTGGAGGTGCAGCGGCTGCGAGCGGAGAACCAGCAGCTGAGCAGGGACTACGCCCGCAAGGCCGAGGAGCTGCAGGCCACCTACGAGCGGGAGAACGAGGCCATCCGGCAGGCCATGCAGCAGTCGGTGAGCGAGGCCCTGTGGCAGTGGCAGGAGAAGGAGTCTGACCTCCGCAAGAACTTCCAAGTCCAGGAGTCGGCTCTGCAGGCCCAGGTCAGGAAGCTGGAAGGGGACCTGGAGCACAGAGGCCGCAAGATAAGTGACCTGAAGAAGTACGCCCAGAAGCTAAAGGAAAGGATTCAGGTAAAACAGTATCTCCTCGTGCCTCCCCAACGGGATAGAGGCACGGCTGCTAACTTTGAACACCTACTATGTGTCAGCACTGGGCAAGGTGCGTGGTTTCTAGCAACATGAGCCTTACTATCTCCACTGAGTTCATCTGCAGTCATTCAGCAAAAATTTATTGAACACTTGCTATATGCCAGGCTGGGGGCAAGGGGCTTGGGACACCTGGTGAGCTAGACTTGTCCCTGACCTCAGAGCTTAGAGACATACAGTTTACAGATGAGAAGCCAAGACTGAAATCGAGAGGCTTAAGAACTGGCCTACCTGGGCGCGTGGCTGATAAGTTTTTGAACTCAGGTCGGCCTAATTCTAAAGCCCTTGCCATTTCCGTAACAACCTGTCTGTCCTCAAATCCTTAGAACTTTGTGTTCATAGAGAGCAGGACCATTGATGAGTCAGTTATGTGAACCCCACAAAAGCACAGAGCCCCATCTCTAAAAGTAGAGATGTTCTACCCAATGTTCCTGATACTCCCTGAACATTGTTTTCTGTACCCGACACTTCATCTCATTTAATCCTAACTACGGAAGGTTAAATAAGCTGCCCAGGGCACACAGTCAGAGGGTAAGGAGGGATTTGATGTGCCTTGAGCCATGGAATTCCAGACTCAGGGCTTCCGCTGGGCACTTCCCCACCTTTCAGATCTGATGGCTGTTCTGTATACACAGGATGTCTCTATACAGAGCTATAACCAGAGGAATGGGACCCTTCCTGTCTGTTTAGGACCTGGATGTGCAGCTCAGGGAGGCTCGACAGGAGAATTCAGAGTTGAAAAGCGCTGCAAAAAAACTTGGGGAGAAGCTGGCTGTTGCCAAAGACAGACTGATGCTGCAGGAGTGTCATGAGACACAGAAAACTGGTGAGATGCCCTGGAATGATTTCTTTGAAGCCCAAAGCTTAGCTGCCAGGTTGGCCTGGCTCCACTGGCAGCCTTGAGACTGCTGAGGGGGGCGGAGCAGAGGGGCAGGGCTGCTTGATCTGACCCGCCAGGGGTGAATCCTGTTCTTACAGGGCACAGGTGAGCCACACCTAGAGCTACCTCACCTGGAAGTGGCCTAGGGCAGACATCTAGAAGGCATGATGTGGAAAGACCCCTTTTCCCTACACAGTTCCCCACTAGGCCCACCATATTGCTGAAATTCTCAGCACTGGCTCCCTCCCCACCCCACGCTTAGACAATGCTTTATGCTGTTAATATCATTTTGCACAATTACATTATTGGGCCTTTCCAGTAATTTTGTGTGATAGGCGTTGTCTGTATCCCATGTTACAGATCAAGACATGAGGCTGAGAAAGGGTAAGTGGCTGGCTCGAGGTCAGCCAACTGGTTGGTGGTAGAGCTGATGTTTGTATATAAGAATACATGACTTCAAATGCCTTATCCAAGGCTCTATCAATAGAAAGTTCTTGAATACCTATAGTGCGACCAGCCTGACACTGGGAGAGATAACAAAGGCACAAGCCATGGGCTCTGCCTTCAGGGAGCTTATGGGACTGTGACATTACAGCCCACGGCACCCTGTGGCATCACAGATGTGGCCCAGGCAGCAGGGTCATAATGTGTCTGAGAAAGAAGAAATCACCATGGGCCAGAAAAGTGCAGAGGAGGAGAAGTTTGAGTTGGAACGAGAAGGGTGTTGTGGTTTGGAGCAGAGGTCTCAAAAGTAGGGCATCAATACTTTAGATAATATGGGGTAAAACTGAATAATTCTGGTTTTATTTGTTTCATCCTTTAAATTCCTACTGGGGGACATGATCATTTTTTTGTACATATATCAGGGGACATGCTCAATTTTTTTAACCTATGGAAAGTGTAATAAAAAAAATCTGGAAATTACTCATTGAGGAAGAGAGATCAGGGCAACTATTTAAGCTCAGGATGCTGCTTGAGCAAAGAGGCAGGAGGATCACTTGAGGCCAGGTGTTCAAGAACAGCCTGAGCAACATAGCAAGACCCCATCTCTAAAAAAATGAAAAAAGAAAAATTAGCCAGGCATGGTGGTGCATGCCTATACTATAATCCCAGCCTCTTGAGAGTCTGAGGCAGGGGGATCACTTGAGCCCAGGAGTTTGAGGCTGCAGTGAGCTACGATTATGCCACTGTTCTCTAGCAGTGAGACCTGGCCTCAAAAAACAAAAAAAAGAGAGAGAGAGAAAGATGAGAATCAGTCCTTTGACCATGCTTGAGGGCCAGGAGTAGACCATGAGGCAGGAATTACATAGGGGAGTGCTGGACAACGAGGTCAGCTAGCAGAATGGGGGCTAACAGTAGAAGACCTGGTTGGCTGACAACAGGCCAAGGCCAAGGGCATTCCAAATGATGTTGATATTTATGCTTGCAGATGACATGAAGACTGAGCTGGTTTCAGAAAACGAAGTCCTGGGGAAAGCAAATGACTTGGAAGCCCACAGTCTTCATCCTGAGCAGAATCAAAGCTTTCCCAAGGAGTGTCCTTGCACGAAAGGAGGCACAGATACACAGGTAGTGTCTGGCCCAGCCCTGGGGGTGGAGAAGGCCCAGGAAGCTTTGCTATCATGAACTTAGGTGGAGGTCATTCTCCAAACATGACAGATCATGGATCCATGCTGGAATCAGCAAGTCCCATGGTTTCAGGAGTAGAGATCCAGCCAACTTCCAGCCTATCTCATTGGAAACTAGGAAACTGAGAATGTAGCAGAATCCTCCCAACTCCTTATCGCCGGCTCCTAGGAAACTGGAAACTGGCTTAGGATGTGATTATGTGTTCCCAGTCGAAACACACAAAGCATTCTTTAGAAACTACTGTAGCGTGGGCTATAATATCTGACATTGTGACAACAGACACACCATTCCAAAGAGTCCTTTTCCTATTGTGGATAAAGTGAAACCTGTTACAAATATCAGACATATAGTCCTGTAAAATTCATTGTGCCATGGCCGGGCGCAGTGGCTCACGCCTGTAATCCTAGCACTCTGGGAGGCCGAGGCGGGCGGATTGCTCGAGGTCAGGAGTTCAAGACCAGCCTGAGCAAGAGCGAGACCCTGTCTCTACTATAAATAGAAAGAAATTAATTGGCCAACTAATATATATAGAAAAAATTAGCCGGGCATGGTGGCGCATGCCTGTAGTCCCAGCTACTCGGGAGGCTGAGGCAGGAGGATTGCGTGAGCCCAGGAGTTTGAGGTTACTGTGAGCTAGGCTGACGCCACGGCACTCACTCTAGCCTGGGTATCAAAGCAAGACTCGGTCTCAAAAAAAAAAAAAAAATTCATTGTGCCTTGTGATACATGCTATAAAATCAGTACCTAAATGTTGTCAAAGTTGTATGAAAGGGAAATGGGCCTCCCTGCTCTTCACCCCTCCCAGGCAGTTTTATAAGGTCCTTTCTCTTTTTACAGACCAAGAAAGAGGCAAGTTTTGAGACAGAATATATCAATATGAAGCAACAATATGAAGAAGACCTTCGTAAAATCAAACATCAGACAGAAGAGGAGAAGAAACATCTCAGAGACCAGCTAGTGAAGCGACTGGAGGACTTCGTAAAGAAGCACACTGTGGAAGTCAAATCAGTTCGCTCGTCCGTGGAGGCTGAAAGAAAGAAGTTGCAGAAGGTGAAATCCGCCTTTATAGAGATTGGCCTGGCTCTTTTTCCTTTCTCCCACCTCCTTCCTTTCCCCTTTTATGTCTTACTTTCTTCCTCAAACAGTTACTGAGCTGTATACAAATCTAAGCTGGTTCCCCGAATACACACAGATGAAAGATGCAGTCCCTACCCAAAGGGAGTTCAGGGTCTTTTGGAGGAGACAGGGAACACCCCTAAGAACGTGAGGCAATAGGGCCTGGAGTCATTGACATAGGGTGGAATTGTGTCATGAGCGGGCAACTTAGTGAAATTCAACTCTACTCGCTCAGCAAAAACACAAAGAAACACCATGAACCAAAACCCCAGGCCTGGAAGACTGCCTGGAGCCAAATCTCCACTCTGCCTCCAGACTACAAAAGTTATTTAATCTAGGCCCCTGCAGAGGGAAATTCTGCATGCCTCAGTTTCCCCATTTGTAAAACAGATGATGATAATAATAGCACCTCATAGAGTAGCTGTGAGGATTTAATGAGGGAATCCATGTGAAGAAAATGAAGCATATCCTAGTGTCTAGGATAGATGGGCAGCAGGTAGATGTGGGTCATTAATCAGGAGCATTCCAGAGTAAGGGAACATTTCATCTCTGTGTAGCATTCCAAAGCAAAGGGGGCAGATTTCTGCTGAGAAGGCCTGCAAAGCCTCATCTCTCATATGTGCTGGGCAAAGTAAATAATATATGTGAAGATTTTAGGA
Source organism: Mirza zaza (assembly GCA_008750895.1). Lineage (NCBI taxonomy): Eukaryota > Metazoa > Chordata > Mammalia > Primates > Cheirogaleidae > Mirza > Mirza zaza. Next base: position 19,605 of record VSMD01124787.1, read on the forward strand.
AAAGAATGAAGTGTAAATCAATACTATTGTGAACATAGGTTGAACACTTTCATTATTACAAGAAAGCCTCTTTATAAGCTAAGAACCTGCAGTACCAGCTTTGAGTGTTCACTGAAAGATAATCCTGTATCACTGGGGGATGCAGTGTTGTGAGTGATTAAGAGTAGTAAGTCCTCAAGAAATATGGACAGGCCAGGCGCAGTGGCTCACACCTGTAATCCTAGCACTCTGGGAGGCCGAGGCAGGAGGATTGCTCGAGGTCAGGAGTTCAAAACCAGCCTGAGCAAGAGCAAGACGAGACTCTGTCTCTACTAAAAATAGAAAGAAATTAATTGGCCAACTAATATATATAGAAAAAATTAGCCGGGCATGGTGGCATATGCCTGTAGTCCCAGCTACTTGGGAGGCTGAGGCAGCAGGATTGCTGTGAGCTAGGCTGATGCCACGGCACTCACTCTAGCCTGGGCAACAAAGTGAGACTCTGTCTCAAAAAAAAAAAAAAGAAATATGGACAAATAAAAGAACTCATGAAAGACCCAGACTAGTCCTGAGTCTAAGTCCTGACTCTTCCACAAGCCGTGTGACCATAACCTCTCTGAAGCCTGATTTCTAAAATAGGGCTAAATACTTTGAGGGCTTGTTACGTGGGTTAAGTATGGTATTACAGTATATTTAAACCCTTAGCTCCATGCACAGCATGTAGTGAAAGTTCAATAATTGGTAGCTATGATTAATTACCATGTGCACTGGATGACCTCATATATGACAGCAATATTTTTTAGTGCCCGCTGTACTTTATAAAGCTCTCTGTACTTATGAACACATTGAATCTTTCCAGCAATATTACAAAATGGGGGTTCTTATCCCCGTTTTAAAGTTGAGGGAATTGAGGCGTGAAGATGTTCTGTATGAAGTCACACACACAGTGAGTGAGGCAGCTGCAATTCAAACCAAACAGCCTGGCTCCAGAGCCCATGGTTTCCCCAGCCCTCGCTGGGTAGACAGCTGTATTGAAAGCATTTTTCCTCCCCGTAAGCTGCACAAATCTAATCCTCAGACAAACAGATGAACACTCTCTCCACCCTGAGCCACAGTCAGCAGGGGGAACAGTAGCTCACTCTCCTGGAGCTACAGGTTGCCCTGGTAACCTGCCAGCCAAATCTGCCTCTGAGGGTGTAAATCCCACTTCAGCTTTACTAGGAGACACGAATGAGTCAGTTTGGGAAACGAATCACATAGAAATCAATTGTGTTTACTTCTGGGTTTTGTTTTTGTTTTACTTTTTGCTCATTTCTAAAAACCAAGGAGATATATTATATAATTGGGTCAAGCAGATTTAAGATATAATTGGCTCTAAGCAGACCTCTTAGGGGAAGAGGTCTCAAATCTAGGGTTTACAGACTAAAAATAAACACCATTTTCTTTTTCTTTTTTTTTTTTTTTTTTTGAGACAGGGTCTCACTCTGTTGCCGAGGCTAGAGTGCCATGGTGTCAGCCTAACTCACAGCAACCTCAAACTGCTGGGCTCAAGCGATCCTTCTGCCTCAACCTCCTGAGTAGCTGGGACTACACGCATGTGCCACCATGCCTGGCTAATTTTTTCTATATATTTTTAGTTGGCCCATTAATTTTTTTTCTATTTTTAGTAGAGACAGGGTCTTGCTCTTGCTCAAACTCCTGACCTTGAGCGATCCTCCCGCCTCAGCCTCCCAGAGTGCTAGGATTACAGGCATGAGCAGCCTGGCCCTATTTTCTCCTATAGAGTTAGAAGTACACTATATCTTTGAGCCTTTGATTGTGGGTATGTTGTGTATCCTGAATGCTCCCTTAACCTAAGGAACACACTAGGAGGTAGGCCAGGTTGTCCCACAGGACTCTGCCTTCCCTGACCACCGATTAGATGCTATTATCACTCAGTCTTGACAGACAGCACAGAGCACACATTCTATAATTAGCACTTGCATACACTGAGTCATAGGGAGGGGATAGAAATGAAGATTTATTGAGCACCTCCTGAGCTGTGCTAGACACTTCTGCACTCCACATTTCATTTATATCACTTAGGATTCTTGTTCACAAGAATCACAAAACCTACTCTGGGAGTTTAGATAGAAAAGAAATTTAGTAAAGGGCAATGGAAGATTCGGGAACTGGTCTTGGCAGCTACCCAGCCCGAAATAATGTCCCAGATCCACTGCAAACCTGATTAGGAAGCCGGACGTGGTGGCTCACTCGCGCCTGTAATCCTGGCACTTTGGGTGGCTAAGGTGGGAGGATCGATTGAGGCCAGGAGTTCAAGACCAGCCTGAGCAACATAACCAGACCTCGTCTCTAAACAACAATAGAAAAATCATTCAGGCATGGTGGCACACACCTGTAGTCCCAGCTACTTGGGAGGCTGAAGCAGGAGGATTGCTTGAGCCCAGGAGTTTGAGGTTGCCGTGAGCTATGATGATACCACTGCAGTCTACCCTGGGTAACAGAGTGAGACCCTGTCTCACAAAACAAAAAATTAGGATTCTTGTGCTGTCACTTCTGAGCCCAGACCTGCAGTTTACACAGCTGACACCACCAATGCTGGGCCCTGGACATTGCCTTGGGAGCTGGGCTATCTAATATGGGACCCACTGGACACGTGGGGTTATTTAAATTTAAATTAATTACAATTAAATAAAATCTAAAATTCAGTTGCTCAGTGGCACCAGCCACATTTAAAGTGCTCAGTAGCCATGTGTGGCTGGTGGCTGCCCTATTGGCCAGCACACCTTAGCTATATCATACTAGTTTAGAACATTCCATCATCACAGAAAGTTCAGTTGGTCAGTACTGCTCTAGAACCACTAGCTCTGCTCCCCCTGCAAAGTGCAGTTGCCCATTCCTTTGTGACCCCTGCTTGTACACATCACTGGCTTCTGATTGACATTCAGGACAGGTGCGTCTGTGGGGGAGCTTCAGTCACGTGCCCATGCCCTGGCTGCAGGAAGCCTGGCATTTGCAGATTTTATGATAAGAGGAAGGCTCTGATGCATCAGATGGAGAATTCACAGACATCCAAAGGGGCAGGAGGTTAGATCCCGGGCAACCAAAGAAAGGAATGACAACTCTCCACTCAATGATTAGATCCTTTCCTCAGCCCTGTTGTTGTTTTTCCATTTCACATACGAGTAGCTGGGAAAGTAGGTAACTGAGTATCACATGGCGAAGAGATGACAAGAGTTGGATATGAATCAGGCCTATCGGACTCCAAAGCCAGGAACTTTTGCCCTCTACCAGTCTACGTGTGTAGCAGAATATACATCTCCCTGGGCCTTGGACACTAACATCCGGGTCCCTGCTCTGCTACTGTACATATACTATTTATTTTTCATTTGCTGAATGCATACTCTGAGTCTTGAGCAATGCAGAGACACGGGAATCAGCCATGTCCTCAAGGAACTCACAGTAGGGTGGGGGACAAGATGTGCTCAGAGTCAAGTCAATGTATTACTATAATCAGCACCAGGCCTGGGGAAAACGGATTCACTATCAAACCTTTAATAAGTCACCCCCAACCATTTGGGCCTCTGTTTTCTCATTTTTTTTTTTAATTTTTTTTTTTTTTTGCCCTTTTTTCCTATTGTGTTGTCTCTTTCTTATTAATTCAGAGAGATTCTTTACATAGTCAAAATACTAATCCTTTGTTAGTTATAATTGTCTCAAACATATCTGTTTATTTTTTCACTCTCTGAATGACATACTATGATGAGTTTTAAATTTTTTTAAAGTTTTAAATTTTGTGTACTCAAATGTATGAATATTTTGTTTTTAACATTTTGTTATTAATATTTATGAAAATTTTTCTTACTCAATGGTCATTAAAATATTCTTTATGTGTTATAAAATTGTAAAGTTTTGCCATTTTCAACATTTTTTTGTTTTGTTTTCTCATTTTAAGTAATAAATATGAATGAGATAATTTCCTCTGATTTTTCTCAACTTTTTATTTCTATCAATTCCAAAAATACTCTTGGATATTAAGAAGTATTTTGTTTAATTTCCAAATATTTGGGACCTTTCCAGATTATCATTTTGTTATTGATTTCTGATTTGGTCCCCCTGTGGTCAGAGAATAGATTGTATCATTTCATTCCTTTTAAATTTGTTCAGCTTGTTTTGTGGCCCAAATATGGTCTATCTTGATGAATGGTCCTTCTGTGTGTACTTGAAAAGAATGTGAATCTGCTGCTGTTGGGTGGAGTGTTCTATAAAGATCATTAGGTCGAGTTGGTTGATAGTGTTGTCCAAGTCTTTTATGTCCTTACTGGGTTTTTTTTTTTCCCCCTACTTGTTCTTTTGATTACTGAGCCACAAAGATTAAAATCTCAAATTTAAATTGTGGATGTGTCTATTTCTCCTTTTGGTTCTCAGTTTTTGCTTCATGTAAATTGAAACCTTTTTATTAGTGCATATACATTTAGGATTCTTAAGTCTTCTTGATGAGTTGACCCTTTTATTGTTTATGAAATATTCCTTGTCCAAATGTCTGCTTTGTCTGATAAAAATGTAGATATTCCAGCCTTTCTATGATTTGTGTTGCTTGGTCTATTTTAATCCATCCTTTTTCTTTAAGCTTGCTGTGTTTCTATTCAAAGTGCTATTGTGGTCTATTTGGGTCTCACTTTTTCATTCAGTTTGGCAATTTCTGCCTGATAGGAGGCATTCAGACCATTTACACTTAATATGATTATCATTACGTCTACCATCTTGCTGTTTTTCCTGCTTGTCACTTCCCTCCTCTTTTTCTGTTTATTTTTATTGGATTCCTTGAGTATTTTTCTTGATATTCCATTTTTTATCTCCACGTTTGACTTATTAGCTATGTTTCTTTTTTGGAAAAGTGAAGTGCTAGTGGTTACTCCAGGATTTATAAATTTTTTAAAAGATTTATCACAGTCTTTCTTCAGATAATATCATATTACTTCACATGTTCAAACCTACACCAATACATTTAATTTCTCTCCTCCTGTTCTTTGTACAATTGTTGCCATACATTTTACTTTATACTTACTGTAAATCCCAAAGTACATGGCTTTATAATTGCTTAAACAGGCAATTGTATTTTTAGAGAAAATGTTTTAATGAAGAATAAGTTATGTTATATTTTTCCACGTATTTGCTATTTCTACACATTTCTCTTTGTTCCTTTGGTTGATTCAAATACCCATAGATTGTCATTTTCATTTGGCCTAAAGAATTTCCTATAACATTTCTTGCAGTATGTGTCTACTGCTGCTCACAACAAAGTCTCTCTATTTTCTCTTATTTTTGACAGATATTTTTACTAGATAAAGAATTCCAGGTTGACAGGCTTTCTTTTTATCCTTTCCACACTTTAAAGATGTCATTCAGTATCTTTTGGTTTACATTTTCTTCTAACGAAGAGGCAGCAGCCACACTTACCTTCCTTCCCCTGTGTATAACGTGTCTTTTTTCCCTCTGACTAGTTTAAAGGCTTTCTCTTTATCACTGGTATTTAAGTTTGATTATGATATACCATGATGTGATTTTCTTTGAGTTTTCTGCTCAAGGCTAATTGAACTTGTGAGTTTTTGGTTTTCATGCAATTTGGAAATTTTAAGGCCATTATTTCTACCTTTTCTCCTGTTCTGCCCCCCCCCCCATATTGTCTCATGAGTCATCAAGGCTCTCTTCATTTTTGACTCCTTGTCTCTCTGCACTTCAGTTTGGATAATTTCTACTTCTGTATCTTCAAGTTTGTTCACCTTTTTTTCCTGCACCATATAATCTTTTTTTAAAGCCCATTCAGTACATTTTCATTTCAGGTATTATATTTTTTAGCTCTAGAAATTTCAATCTGTTCTTCTTTACAGTTTTCCTTTCTCTTCTGTTTATGTTCATGCTTTCCTTTAAATTCTTGATCATATTTATAATTGCTCCTTTAACATCCTCATCTCTGTCATTTTGAGGTCTTTTCCTATTTACTGATTTTTCAAATATGAGTGGTTATGAGTCACATTTTCCTGCTTCTTTGCATATTTAGCAATTTTTGATTGAATGCTAGACATTAAGAATATTAAATTGTTAAAAGTCAGTTCGAGCCAGGTACAGTGGCTCATGCCTGTAACCCTAGCACTCTGGGAGGCCAAGGCAGGAGGATCACTTGAGCTCAGGAGTTCAAGACCCAGCCTGAGCAAGAGTGAAATCTAGTCTCTACTAAAAATAGAAAACTTAGCCTGGCGTCATGGCACACACCTATAGTCCCAGCTACTTGGGAGACTGCAGCAAGAGGATTGCTTGAGCCTAGGAGTTTGAGGTTGCAGTGAGCTACTATGACGCCACTGCACTCTACCCAGGGTGGCAGGGTGAGACTCTGTCTCAAAAAAAAAAAAGTTCTGGATTTTGTTGTCATCCTTTTAAGAGGGCTCAATATTGTCTTGACAAATAGTTAAATTACTTGTGAATCAGCTTCATTTTTTAAAGACTTATTACTTTTATTGTAGTAAAATATACATAATATAAAATGTATCATTTTCCAAACTTAATTTTAAGCTTTGTTAGGAAGAATCTAGAATTTGCTCTAGTTCTAGTTAAGTCCTTCTACTGAGGTGTGACCTTTCCTGGGAACTAATGCCCCACAACTGATTATTGCTAATAACTGATTCTGGGTGACATTTTAGGCTTTGTACTGGTTGACTCTTTAAGCTGCACTATGAACTTTACTATAAGTACATTCCAAATAACTAACTTTTCTCCTTGAAAAAATTTAACATGTTTTCTGTTAAAACTCCAACTGAAATCTCTACATGATAATATTCTGTGGTTGCTCAGTTGTTCCCTCACAGTGGCACCTTCGTGTGCCTTTTCTTAAATTACCTGTTACTTGTGGACAATCTAGACAAAGAAGCAGAAAATGAGTATTAGTGCTGCTTTTGTTTATCAGCCGTGGGATTTCCTCCATGTAAAATGAATACAACAGAGCCAGTTTCCTTGAGAATGTGAGAATTCAGTCAGAACAGAGTTTAGGAAAGTACTCTGTGAATTCTATAAATCAGTGGCCCATGGAACTCTCTTCCTGGTCAGGGATGAAGCAATTTATATATTTGAAAGCCTTAGTCTCTCTTTTCCTCATGTTCTCGTCTTTGTAGTTGTTTTTCCTCTTTACCTGAGCTAGGAACCAGTTGAAATTCTCAAGGTAGGCCGTCATGGTGGCTCACGCCTATAATCCTATCACTCTGGGAGGCCAAGGTGGGCGTGATCCTTTGAGCTCAGGAGTTCGAGACCAGCCTGAGCAAGAGCGAGACCCCATCTCTACCAAAAATAGAAAAAATTAGCCGGGCATGGTGGCACATGCCTGTAGTCCCAGCTATTCGGGAGGCTTAGGCAGTAGGATTGCTTGAGCCCAGGAGTTGGAGGTTGCTGTGAGCTAGGCTAATGCCATGGCACTCTAGCCAGGGCAACAGAGTGAGACTCTGTCTCAAAAAAAGAAAGAAAGAAAGAAAGAAATCCTCAAGGTCACTTTGGACTGAGCTGGAATGGAAATGCTTCTTTTTAATGTGTGTTTTTTCAGTGACCCAGAACTGTTTGTTTTTTAAGTGTAGGCCACATTATTCTGCACCTAAAATGAAGCTTACTAATGCCAAAAATTACTGCTGAAATCAGTTATTTCCATCTGTGGGGGGATTTTTTCACACTAGGTTCATTTGTCAAGGCAACAGCTGAGGCTATGATTGATTACTTATACCCTAGGAAGCTAGGCTATGTAAATTTAGAAATAGCCATTCTTTTATGCTAAAAATCAGTATCACAGGAGATTTCCTCTGGGCTGTTACAGTGAACACATCTTGGCAATGTTAGTGTCTGTTCTGTTAAGCATGTTAAACAAAACTTTTGTTCAGTAGAAGCTTCTGTGGATGAGAAACTAATTAATGAAGTAAAAAAAATCAGAATTTTCGCTGAGGGGATGGGCCTGCTGCTGATGGTTGCTTAAGTTGAGACTTGTTAGGAACCAAAGGAAATTTACATATTGTTTTCAGAAAATGAACTATCCAAAACAACAAGCCCTGCCAAAGGGGATCATTGATTTAGTGAACAGAGACTATCCACATGCTAAATGTCCAGGTCACATGACCCTTTCAATCAAATCACATCACTCTTTTTTTCTCTTCTAAGTGACTATTTCTTAGCATTAAGGGACAATGCTCAGGGCCACTGGCCTGGCCTGGGCTTGGCCCCACAGAAAGTGTAAAGTCATGGAGGTGATCAGCAGGAATATCTTTTTAGATGTTCAAGGTCTCTCTCATCCTTCACATTCAATCAGCCATCAAATCTATTCTCCTCCTTCAATGGCCCTGGCATGTCTCCACTTCCCTCTATTCTCTATGGTCCCACACTGGTCCAGTCAAGCGCCATTTCTTGACGGGCCATGTGATGCCTCTAGTCACCCTACCTCATGCAATTCAATCTCCAATCCAGTGTGACCTTCCGAAAACTCAGTCTTGGCTTCAAACCCTTCGACAGCTCCTTGTCATCCTCAGTGTAGCTCCAATTCTTTAACATGGTTTTCTAAGATCCTACCAATGGCTGGGTGTAGTGGCTCATGCCTGTAATCCTGGCAGTTTGGGAGGCCAAGGTGGGAGGATTGCCTGAGCTCAGGGGTTCAAGACCAGTCTGGGCAATAGCAAAACCCCGTCTCTACAAAAAAAAAAATTACCCAGGTGTGATGGTGCATGCCTGTAGTCCCAGTTACTCAGGAGGCTGAGGCAGGAGGATTACTTGAGTCTGAGAGTTGGAGGCTGTAGTGAGCTATGATGATGCCATGGCACTCTAGCCCAGGTAGCAGAGTGAGGCAAGACCCTGTCTCAAAAAAAAGGACCTTACAAAGGCGGACTCCTGTTTGCCTCTCCTGTCTCAGCCCACACCTCTCCCGTCTAACTCTGCCCTCCACCCTTTTAGTTCATCATTCATTCCATGTTCTTCCCCTTAATGGAGGACACTTTCCTCCCCACTCCCAAATTCACCTGTCTAATTCTGTCCAGTTCTTACTGATCCTTTTGGTCCCAATTTAAATATGAGTCTTCCTACAAATCTTCCCTGCCCAGCCTAGTGATGCCGTTGTCTTATACGTGGTGCCTGTGAACCTACATGAGCGTAGCTCTTACTACACTGTGTTGTAATTACCTGCCCACGCGTGTTTTCCCGCCTGGGCTGCCTGGTTCACTGCTTTATCCAGTGGTGTGTTGAAGCACCACCATCCTCCCCTTGCTTGGGTCAGAAACCTGTGTCATCCTGGCCCCTCTCTTTTCTGCAAGTCCTGTCTGTCAACGCTGCACATGTTTCCTGAGTTCCCCCACTCCTCCTGCCCACACTCTGCCAGGGGCCCAGCTACAATCACACTCTGTCCCAGTTATGGCCGCAGCTTCTTCCTGGGCCTGCCTCCACCATTCTAACCCTGCCCCCACCATTCTAACCCTGCCCCCATCGGTCTGTCCTCAAGACGGAATCCAGCAGTGAGCTTCCCAGAGTACAACTGGAATCATGTCCCTCTCTGCCCAAATGTTGAATGGCCTTCGTCTCACTGCTAAGCCTCACCTGGATGTACGAGGCCTCATGTGATGTCCCTCTGGCCTCATCTGGTCCAACTGCAGTGGCCTCCTCACTGTCTGTAGAACATGCCAGAGCCTTTGCAGGTCCTGGAAGGCTCACACTCGGACTTCTCTTTGGCAAGCTCCCTCTCTTAATACGAGTTTTTACTCAAAAGTCACTTTCTCTGGAGCACTTCTCTGGCCAAGTTATCTAAAATTTCAACGCCGTCCCAACACCACAGGGCCCTCTACCCGACTTTATTATTTATCCATCCAACATAGTGTTTACCATATTGTTTACTGACTGACTTTGATCGCTGCTTGTCTTTCTCACTCAAATGTGAGCTCCTGGTGCGTAGGTATTTTGCCTCTTTTGTATCCCCAGCTCTGGGAACAGTGTCCAGCACGTGGTAGATCTCAAGAAGTATTTGTTGAATGAATGAATGAATGATGCAATATCTACCTAAAAGTTCAGCTAAGAGGATCAGACTATTTCATCCATTCTTCTAAACATTTGCATGATTTTTCTAGAAATGAAGCTAGATCCTAAAGAGTAGGGCTCTGCAAGGATAATAGTGATGCCCATCATATATTGAGCCTTTGCTCTGTACCTGGAATGGTGCTAAGCATGCGGGTAGCTCAATGAGTGACAGAGAGGTTTGGAAATGTGCTCAATGTGACACAGCTCAAAGGTGGCTGTGCCGCTCGTGTGATCTCCAGAATGTTCCTTCGTCTGGGTCTGCTTCGTCCCGAGGCTCGTGGGCTATGATGAGGGACCACGGCAGAGTCAGCCCTGTGAGCCCATCGTTATGACTAGGGTGTGGATGCATCCTGCTTTTAATATTTCCCTGCATTCGAAAATGTAGTTGGCTTTTTGACTCATGACACTGAGAATTTTGTCTGTAATGAGTATTCTCTGTTCTTATTTGACACTAGAAAACTTAATGCCAGGGATCCACCCCATCCTACGCCCCCCCCCTTTTATATTAGTATCAGACTCCATGGTATAAATGTAACACTTGTTTTCCTTTGATCTTCTTGTGTGTTTCTAATTTATGTTCACTTCCGGTCCTTTATGACTCTTGTGAGCTGCTTTGATTCCTTTGGGAGAATCAAGGCAGGGTATGAATACGTCGTGTCCTGTTGTCGCTCCTCGTGTGATTAATTTTTCTATCCATCATTTAGGAAGTGGAAGCACAGTTGGAGGAAGTGAAGAAGAAATCAGAAAAGGAAATAAAGCAGCTGGAAGAAGAGAAAGTGGCCCTGAATGTGAAGCTCCAGAATTCTCTGCTTGAGGTACGCCCCAGATAAATTCAAGGCTTGGAGGGGATGTTTCTAGGCCCTGGGAGTTTCTGCCTAGCTGAGATGCCAGGAACGTCAGGAGGCTGTCCCCACCTCCTCCCATCCTCTGAAGAAGAAAGGACACTCTGCCAGACAGGAAGGCTATCTAAGGGGAGGAGGATTTAGCTGCAAGCAACAGAGAGCCTGATTTAGAGAGGCGGAAACAAAGCGCATTAAAAAAGTACAGAGGAGGCTGCTGGTGTTGATTCTGTGGCCAAACATGTCAGGAGGGGTCAGTCTGCAGCTCTCTGCCCTTTGCTTCTCCAAGGCTGCATTAGCACTTTCATGGGCCTGAGGCACTTTTGCTTTTCTAGGCCCTTCCTATACCAAAAAATAAAATAAAATAAAATAAAACTCATATTTTATGACTGCACTGGTAGAAAGACGAATATAATCTAGACTCTCCTTTTTTTTTCTGATCTTAAAAGAAATTGAAACATTTTTGTGGGCCTCTAAAAGTGTCGAAGTTTCCAGTGGAAAAGGCTAGAAACAGGGTCCTGAGAGCCATTTCTAAGCCTGATTAGACCGAAAAATGTAAAGACATTTTCTTCCTTCCCCTGTCCTCCCTCACACCTGCCAGATGATGCTGGAGTCACCCACCCCCTCAGGAAGCCACAAAGCTGGATCCTCAGTCCTGGCTGTGCATTACAACCTATGGGGAACTTCTAGGCATATGCAAAGCATTGTTTAGGAATATTTATACCTGGAGGTAAATCTCAAGAAGGCATGAGGATGATAGAATCAAATTTGGACCAGTGGTCATCTCTAGGAGGGAGAGAATGTGAGAGGGCAACTGTATCTGTGATGTGTTATTTCTTCAGCAGAGTGATGACTGTACAGGTGTCAATTATATTTTTCTCTAACCCTTTTGCTATTTCTGAAATTATTATTAAAAAAAAAATGATGAGCAAGTCGTCCCTTAGACTTGATCTATCAGGGTCTAGAGGTAGTTCTTGGCGAAGTCTGCCATCAAAGCTTCTGTTCTAACGCAGACCAGGGCGGGGCTGCCCGGGAAAGAAGCCCATCTCTCTCTCTTCCCTCTGTTCTTCCCTCTCTCCCTCCTCTTTCTCACTCCCTCCTGCTCCACTTCTCCCTTCATCTGTCCCTCCACCCCTCCCTCTCTTCCTGTTGAGCTGTGCTGCCCATCTTTGTATTGTTCCTGGACTACTCAGCTCTGCAGAGTGTAAGGTGACACCTTCGCGTATGTGTATGAGACCAGCCCAGTTGTCCCGCTGAATCACCCAGGCCAGAGCAGCCTGGGCCAGGATGCGGCTATTTCTGTGAATGCCACTTAGAAGTCCTCTTTAAAAACAGCAGTGGCTAACATTTGTGGAGTACTTGCCCCAGTCAAGACACTGTCTAAGCCCTATCTAAGCAGTTTACATTTACTAATTCTTCTAATCCTCACAACCACTTTATCATGAAGATGCTGTTATTATCTCTGATCTATGAATGAGAAAACTGAGGCACAGTAAATCACTTCCTCAAAGTCACACTGCTAACAAGTAGCAGATCTGGGATTCAAACCCATGTAACGTGACTTTAAAGACCGTACTCCTAACCAGCGCTATTATAGTACCTTGCCTCTTTGATGCCTAAGGATTATTCAGACCTGGGTGTTTACAGATTGCAAGGCCTGACCAAGCTGTTCACCACCGACAAAGGGCCTCAGTCTTGCTCTTCATTCACAATTCCTTCTACCACCTACGTGGTACCTACCATCTACCCACCCACTTGTCAGCTCTCCTACCCTCACCGTAGTCACCACCCTGCCCTGCCATCACGCCTGATCATTGTCAAGTCCTGTGGGTCCTGTGGGCTAAGCCTTTCTGTCCACTCCCTTCTCTCTGTACCTATGCCTTGGACTGGATCCTCAGAATGGCACCTAGACTCTTTCTTTGTCTACTTAGAGACGTTATATAATCAATTGCATTGGCCCCTCTGAATATTTCATAAACCTTAGCAAGATGCAATGTAAGGAGAGTTTCATTATCTTGAGATATTTCTTCCCTAAATATTTTGAGAGGACATTCTGATCGTCTTGCTGTTCCTCTGCAGTGTTGCCCAGAGTCTTGCAAGAGCATCGTCATGGATTTCCCTATCTCATTCTCTCTAGGCCAGCTAATTCCAGAACTCATATTATAAAACCCCAAATTGCTCAAAGCCCCACTCCTCCTTCTGTAAAAATCTTTAACCCTATGTTTTTCACCATTTGGGCCCAACCTAACTTGCCACTACTATCCCTTCAAGACTCTGCCCCCTTCCTCTGCTCCTTCATGTGCCCTCACCATGGGGAGTCTTTCTTCAGTTTTCACATCTGTCCCACCTGCCCTGTACCATCACACCTGCTGTTCCTGCTGCCTGGAATGCACTCTTCCACCTTCACCGCTGGCGGACTCCTATTCATCCTTCAGTGCCCTGAAAGCTGCTTGAACTCCCCTGGGCAGAGTTTACTGCTGTAAATTCTGTGAAGTAGTACCTATGTCATAATGGTTTTTGTGAGGATTAAAAGAGTTAATAGTATCAAAAGCTTCAATCTGTGGCTGGCACAGAGTAAATGCACCATTAATGATGCTATTTTTATTTTGCATGTACCTCTACTGAGTGTTGCTGTGGTTGTAAACACATGTCTATCTCCCCATAAAATGACACCGCCTTGAAGACAGAGACCATGTTTTATTATTTTACTATTCTGGTCTCACTCCATTGCTTCCCCTTCCCTCCTCTCACCTAGCATGGTACCTGACAAGTATTAGGTTTTCTAGAAAAATCTACTAGCAAAGTCTCAGCTTCCTTTATGGATTTTTGGCCTCGTTTTCCTCAAAGTCTAGAGAAGGGAAGTAGTCTATTTAATTGATACTTTACAATTAGTTGTTAGTAATAATCATCATAATTAGAATTTTATAGCTCCTTCCAACTACTCTTCTCTCATTTTATCTGTACAATTCTTAAATGTTGTTCATTTTCTTTACCAACTTTTTTTTTCTTTTTTTTTGAGACAGAGTCTCACTCTGTTGCCCAGGCTAGAGTGCCATCGCGTCAGCCTAGCTCACAGCAACCTCAAACTCCTGGGCTCAAGCAATCCTTCTGCCTCAGCCTCCCAAATAGCTGGGACTACAGGCATACACCACCATGCTCGGCTTATTTTTTCTATATATTTTTAGTTGGCCAATTAATTTCTTTCTATTTTTAGTAGAGACGGGGTCTTGCTCTTGCTCAGGCTGGTTTCAAACTCCTGACCTTGAGTGATCCACCCGCCTCAGCCTCCCAGAGTGCTAGGATTACAGGCATGAGCCACCACGCCCGGCCACCAACTAATTTTTAAAAAAAAGAAATTGAATGACATTTCAGAAATGGTACAAAAGCCATCCTACAAATCTAGCATAGAAATAGGTGTATAAATAATTTAAAGGAAAGAGCAGAACACTGTAAACTTGCTAAGCTCATCTTCTTCTGGAAAGACTGAGCAACTAGCTAATTAGAAATGGCATTTCTAGAAGCACGTGTGGAATTTATCTAATGGGACACTCTCCCCAGAACAGACAGACCCAGGAGGATCGATTCCCAGGTTGGTGACCATAGCCAGGAAGTAGGACTTGGTTGCACTGCCCAGTGTTTGTTATCTTCTGTCTTAGGTATTAAGGCTGGAAGAATTTATCCAACAAAATAAGGTACTCCCCCGAAGAGCTGAAGAGAGGCCCCAGGAACTAGACTGCCAGCACGGCAGCATTCTGGAGACACAGGTAACCTCTCGCTTTAATTAGGATATTTCTCTTCTCCATCTCAGCACTCTGGCGTCCCCAGTGACACATGCTGATGCTAATGGGCTCTTTAAGTCTCCTCTCAGCACTGCCAAAATGCCAAGGAAAAAAAAAAATCACCACAAAATCCATTTGCAAAAACCACAGAGAAAATAGAGTTCTGAGTAATTATCCACGTGGTTTGAAAAAGCATAAGGCTGGTCGGATTAGCCTCCTCTCCTCTCTGAGAGCAGCCTGCCTGGCAGAGAGGGGTGCCCCCCTAGAGCAAGGCCTCGATTCTGCCCAGCCTGAGCCAGGCAGTGCTAATATCGCCCCTTCCCGCCCTCGATCTCGTTCTCTCCCACGTGGAGCTGCCCTCTCGTGAGCTGTGATGGATGGAAAGCAGAGGCTGGTTCCTGTGTGTCTGTCTCAT
Source organism: Mirza zaza (assembly GCA_008750895.1). NCBI lineage: Eukaryota > Metazoa > Chordata > Mammalia > Primates > Cheirogaleidae > Mirza > Mirza zaza. The sequence continues at coordinate 34,700 of VSMD01124787.1, forward strand.
GGGAGGCTGTATGATTTTTCTAGAACTGTCGTAATGAATTACCACATTCTTGGTGGCTTAAACAACAGAAATTCGTTCTCTCACAGTTCTGAAGACCAGCAGTCCGAAACGCAGGTGCTGGCAGGGCTGGCTCCTGCTAGAGCTTGTGAGGAGAGCCTGTTCCCTGCCTCTCCCCAGCCACTGGGGGCTGCTGGGCAGTCCTTGGCATTCCTTGGCTCGTAGACGCACCCCTGCAATATTGGCCTCTGTCATCATATGGCCTCCTTCCCTGTGTGCCTGTGTCTCTGTGTCTTCCCATGGCCTTCTTATAAGGACCCCAGTCATTGGATTTAGGACCCACCCTAGTCTACTGTGACCTCATCTTAACCAATGACACCGCCAAAGACCCTATTTCCTATTTCCAAATAAGGTCACATTCATAGGTACTGGGGGTCAGGACTTCGGTGTATCTTTTGGGATGGAGGCACAATTTAAGCTACAACATAGACACTCAGTGACCATGCATTGCCTGCTGTCAGAAACATAAATAATTCCCATGAAGTCGGTGTTTGAGTGCACTGGCTTCAGCAACCCTCTGTTTCGGCAGTGGGGAGCTAGCTGGTATCCTCCTTGATGATATTAAATTTAAAATAAGGTTGATAAGCTGGAGATTTCAATTCAAGAAGATTCTACCACAGGCTGTATTTTTAGGAGAAAATACAAGCACATAGAAGTTCTCGGGATGTCCTGGGGCTGATGAATAAGAGTCCAACAGTAGGTCACATTGCCCATGAGCCTGTGCTATCTCCGCACCTCAGGGCTTTTCAGCTTCAGCACTGACTTTGGGGTTGGATAACTCTTTGTTGCGGGGGGCAGTGTTGTTTTCTACAGCATGTGTAGGAGCATCCCTGGCCTCCCCTCCCCAAATGCCAGTAACATCCCCCTCAAACTGAAAATGTCTACTGGGGGGGGGGGTGAAGTAGCCCCAGTTGAGAACCACTAAAAAAAGCCAAAATACTAGAACATGTTGAAAACCATGGGTTGATCTACCATGAAACTGAGCCCTCATCCGACCCTTCTTAATCTAGAACGTTGTCCCTCACTGAGCTTGGTTTCTAGAGGGCAGGGCAGACTCCTCCTGTATAGAGTTGCAGGAGGAACCTCGACAAGTATCAGTTCCATTTGATCCAACTCAACAAGCACAGTATTCACTCACTCATTCCACAGTCATTCGTGGAATACCCAGGATGAGCCAGCCTGGGAGCTGGATGCTGGAGGGGAGAAACGTGCATAAATAACCATGCTTTCATCTTGTCATAGAATTAAACATCTGGTGCAGTGTTTTCTACTATAGAACTATTACGCACTTTGCAGGTATTGTTTGTGCTTTCAAATTAAGTTTCTCTTTCCAAATAAGCAATCCATATATGTGGTACAAAATTCAAAAGGTATGTAAAGGAATATACTCCTTCCCCCAGCTTCCCTCATTCTAGAGAAAAATTCTAGTTTTGTTTTATTTATCTCTTATATATCCTTTCAGTGCTATACTGTGCATATACAGGCATAATTATAGATATTCTTGGCCAGGCGCGGTGGTTCACGCCTGTAATCCTAGCACTCTGGGAGGCCGAGGCGGGCAGATCCCCCAAGGTCAGAGTTCGAGACCAGCCTGAGCAAGAGCAAGACCCTATCTCTACTAAAAATAGAAAGAAATTAATTGGCCAACTAAAAACATATATAGAAAAAATTAGCCGGGCATGGTGACACTTGCCTGTAGTCCCAGCTACTCGGGAGGCTGAGGCACGAGGATCACTTGAGCCCAGGAGTTTGAGGTTGCTGTGAGCTAGGCTGATGGCATGGCACTCTAGCCCGGAAAACAGAGTGAGACTTTGTCTCAAAAAAAAAAAAAAAAAGATATTCTTTTTTTTCCCTTCAAATGATAGCATACTCTCCTACATTCTGGTTTTTTTAACTTCAATTTTTATAGCTTTGAAATTATAACACATCAGTACATTTCCATATCAACTTCATTAAAAAAAAATAACAACTGTCTAGTTCTCCTTTGAACAGAAAAACCATAATATATTTAACTTTTCTCTTATGATGGACATTTAAGTGGTTTTTAATTTTTTGCTATTCTAGGTAATACTTCAATGCATAGCACATATAGAGGGGTATGGTGTAGTATAGCAGTTACACAAGCTCACCCCTGAACCAGACACCTGAGTTCTTACTGGTTGGATAGTCTTGGACAAATGATTTAATGTCTCTTTGCCTCAGCACTGTCAGCTGTAAGACGTGGATGATGACACCACCTACCTCAGAGGGCCTTTTTGAGGACTAAATGAATTAACATCTATCTAGTGTTCGAAACAGCACGCGGCACATGTAAATGCTCCATAGATGCTAACTCTTACTCCTGTAGAACTTGCTGGGTCCGGTGATGTGTGTGTGTGTTTTAACATTGTCAGATACTGCCCCACTGGCTCCCACTGAGGTGGTTCCACTGTGTCCTCCCACCGGCCACACACACACCTGCAGCCGCACACCTTCACCGACGTAGTGAGCTGCCAAACTTTCTGAACTTTGCCAATCAGAGAAGATTTATAATTGAGTCCAGATAGTTCTGGCAAGCCTACTGTATGGTGGCCCAGCGAGTTGAAGTTTTGCCTAGATCTAGATGATGTGCGAGCAACGTACTGCAGCGTGGCCGTACTTGAAACAACACAGGGCAACAACATAAGGCGTGGAGGTGACGCCAGGGAGGCTTATCAGGGCTTGAACTATCTGATGGCTGATCTGCTGCTGGAAACAGGGACGCTATTATAGAACAGGATGTTAAATGACAGCTTCCCCAGTGATGTTCTCGCTGCATGGTGCCGCTATAAAATTTAAGTTTGCTCAAGACTCAGGGGTTTCAGCTTAGGCCCTTAGGTGTTCTGCCAAAGCATTTCAGTGAGTCAAAAGAGATAAAAATAATAATACCGCTGGAGAGCAGACTCTCCCCTCCATTCCCAGAATATGCAGAGAGAGGGCTGCCAAACCAGGGTGTGGCTCTGTCCCCACCAAATTTAGCTGGGACCTTACTGAGCCTTTTGTCTTGGTCTTTCCTGGTCAGGCCCCTTGAATCTCTTAGATTCAAAGTTTCATTAATTGGTTTTCAGAAAGCCATTTTAGTCTTGGTAATTCTGATGGAAAACTTTTTTCTAGAACATTTCTTTGTTGTCTGGGTCACACTGAACTGGGGCTAGAGAAGAATAGAAGTTTTCATAGATGCCCTCGTCTGTTCCTTCTCCAGAAGGAAAACAACAGTCATTTCTGGTAACTATTATTCAAGTCATTTCATTTCTGCAAATATGTATGAGTGCTGTCACTACCCAAGCCTTGGGTCTAGATGTCCAAGTGAGTGAGGCCCAAGCTTGATCCTTGAAGGGCTCAAATTCAAATGGGGGAAATAAATATTTACTTAAATAATATCCTGGCATGACGAGTGCTGTAACAATGGCAAGAATTCTCTGGCAGCTCATATGGGAGAGGAAGTTTTCTACCTGGGGCAAGAGTCCAGGAAGGTTTTCCAGAAGAGTGACATCTGCTGACATCTGCCTCATGCTGAAATTTGACTTCACCAGGAAAAGGACTGCCAGGGGAAGCTGCACAGGCAGGATCCCTGAGACCTGTGGGAAGGGAACCAGGGCCACTCCAGAGCTCTTCCGGCCTGAGAAGTGTCCCCTCTCACTGGGGGCCCCTTGTGGTCTGCTGGCAGCAGTCACCATGACCAAACCTGGAGGGCCACGTGAATCTAAGATGGCAGCTGAATCGGGCAGTCAGCAGACAGGTGATGGATCACTAGGTTCTTAACTGTGACGTCCTGAGTGTCTTCAGCCCATTAGCGGCTGGCACCCTCCATCTGGTGTGACTAAAGGTGTCCAGTTTGATCTGACACGGAACGAGGAAGGCTGCCCTTCACTCCATGGAGAGGTTTCTGGCATCAGCTGAGATTCACTGGAGCCCAAGAGGACAGCATAGACTAGGGTAGCAGCCCCCATCTGAGGGTCAGGACATGGGTTCTGCCCCAGCTCTACCCCAGACCTGCTCAGGGACCTCAGGCAACTCCAAAACCCTTCCTGAGATCAGTTTCCTCATGAGAGTAAGCAGAGGTAAGGCCCTGACTATGTGCCAAGCACATAGAGCTTTACACAGTCCTCAAACAACGGTATGCCTCAAGTATTATCCTCATCTTATAGGGAAACTAAGTCCAAAGAGTGGCACCAGGGCCGTGCTCTAAGCCAGCAGTCTCCAATCTTTTTGGCACCAGGGGCCAGTTTCATGGAAGACAATTTTTCCATGGACCAAGAGCAGGGGGCAGGAGGGGGGATGGTTTCAGGATGATTAAAGTGCACTACATTTATTGTGCAGTCAAACTCCTCTGCTAATGATAATGTGTATTTGCAGCCGCTCCCCAATTCTAGCATCACTGCCTCAGCTCCCCCTCAGACCATCAGGCATTAGATTCTCATAAGAGTGCACAACTTAGATCCCTGGCATGTGCAGTGTATAACAGGGTTCGCGCTCCTATGAATGTAATGCCGGAGCTGATTTGACAGGAGGCGGAGCTCAGGCAGTGATGTGAGTGATGGGGAGTGGCTATAAATACAGATGAAGCTTTGCTTGCTCTCCCACTGCTCACCTTGTGCTGTACACCCTGGTTCCTAACAGACCACGGACTGGTACCAGTCCACTGTCTGGGGGTTGGGGACCGGAGCTCTAAGCCATGATGCTATACTACTTCTCATTAGTAAAAGGGAAGCGATAATCCCTGCCCTCCATTCCCCCAGAGACTTGTGATAATGAACAGAAGAAAGCACTTGAAGGCATTTTGCAAAACTGCTAAAGATTCTATAAATGTAAGGTGACTTTATAGTATCTATTATAGTCCTCAGTAATCATTTCAGCAAAACTTCATTAGATTAGTTGTTCTATTTTAAGATGTACCCAATGCCACCTTTGAAAGATTGTCAAATGAACTCGAAAATGACTTTGAATATTCCCTTCCAGGAGATTTCCTGGGCGTAGGTGTTTCTTTAAAATAGAAACAATCCAGGAGAGGTTAAATGACTGGAAGATGAAAGATGAAGACTTAATGTGAACCCAGGTTTAAAATAACCAGCCATTTGCTTGGGAGGAGGCTTTTCCAGTGGATGGTTTGGAGGAGGAGTGGAACTATTTATCTTTCTGTGCAAACTAGTCATGCCCAGGCCACTTTAGTACTGAAGAGAGCTCAGCTGAACCTGAGCAAAATGGCTAATGGGGAACCCAAGAGGAGGAATCAGGTTCAGTGACTTGGGATACACCTGCAGAAGCTCAGGGTTTATTCCTACTGGAAGGCTCACTGGAATCTTAAGCACATAACCAAAAAAGGGCAGCGGAGAGCCTATTCCATTTAGAGTTCAGAGAAGGGGACAATTAAAGCAAGTATTGCTGGGCTTGAAAGCGGTCATTCCACCAGCTCTTTATTGATCTCCATGGTCAAGTTCATTTGTAAAATACAGTCATGTGTCACTTAATAGAGACACATTCTGAGAAATGACACAAACCTAGATGGCAAAGCCTACTACACACGTAGGCTATATGGCGACATCAAGTAACATATTATTGTACTGAATACTGTTAGCAATTATAACACAACAGTAAGTGTTTGCGTATCTAAACATAGAAAAGGTAGTATGTTGTGCTGTGTCTTCGCAATGGCTGCAGCGTCACCAGGCAATAGGAATTTGTCAGCTCCATACACAACCATACCTTGGGGATGTTGTGAGTTCAGTGGAAGACCACCACAATAAAGTGAATATTACAATAAAGCAAGTCACACGAATTCTTTGGTTTCTCAGTGCATATAAAAGTTATGTTTACACTATATAGTAGTCTATTAAGTGTACAATAATAGCATTATGTCTAAAAATGCAAAGTGCATACTTTAATTTAAAAATATACTTTGGGGCCGGGCGCGGTGGCTCAAGCCTGTAATCCTAGCTCTCTGGGAGGCCGAGGTGGGCGGATCATTTGAGCTCAGGAGTTCGAGACCAGCCTGAGCAAGAGCGAGACCCCATCTCTACTATAAATAGAAAGAAATTAATTGGCCAACTAATATATATAGAAAAAAAATTAGCCGGGCATGGTGGCACATGCCTGTAGTCCCAGCTACTTGGGAGGCTGAGGCAGCAGGATTGCTTGAGCCCAGGAGTTTGAGGTTGCTGTGAGCTAGGCTGACGCCATGGCACTCACTCTAGCCTGGGCAACAAAGTGAGACTCTGTCTCAAA
>VSMD01124790.1:0-37271 GCA_008750895.1 Mirza zaza
TTTTTTTGAGACAGAGTCTCACTTTATTGCCCAGGCTAGAGTGAGTGCTGTGGCGTCAGCCTAGCTCACAGCAACCTCAAACTCCTGGGCTCAAGCAATCCTGCTGCCTCAGCCTCCCAAGTAGCTGGGACTACAGGCATGCGCCACCATGCCCGGCTAATTTTTTCTATATATATTAGTTGGCCAATTAATTTCTTTCTATTTATAGTAGAGATGGGGTCTCGCTCTTGCTCAGGCTGGTCTCGAACTCCTGAGCTCAAACGATCCGCCCATCTCGGCCTCCCAGAGAGCTAGGATTACAGGCGTGAGCCACCGCGCCTGGCAGGACCAGTCTTTATAAAAGAAGACCACCAACTAATACATGTCAAAGTAATTGCAAAGTAAAAGTCACCATTTGACAACTACCACGGTAATCACTGATGCATGAAAGAATCATCTCAGTGGATGTTGACAGCATAAGGTGAGAGACTTTTAGGGAACAAGGTGTGCAGAAATCTGAAGACACCAACTTAACCAAATGATAAAACTGAACGTCCCCAGTAACGGGACAAGCTGACCTCATGTGCTTCCTAGTGTCATGGCACTGAGAAGGGCTCACCGTCATCTCTGCAGTGTCCTGCCCACAAGGTTTGACCTCAATCTAATCCATGGGACACAACCAGACACATCCAAATTGAGGGACTTTCTGCAGACCAGCTGGCCGGGTGCTCTGAAAGAGTCCCTGTCCTGAAAGACAAAAGCAAAAAAGCCGAAACCAAGCAAAAGGCTGAGAACTGTTACATAATAGAATGAAGGAGACAAAGGAGATGGAACAAGTAACTGCACTGAGTGCAGTTAACTGTACTTTTCGTTAATTCTTGGATAAAAAGAAGCAACCTGTCGTGAACACTATTGTAGTTAGTTTGACAATGAGGGAAAGTTGAATTACGGAGTGTGAATTAGATAATATTGATTCGATGTTAAATTTCTCAGTCACGGGAAAGGAACACGTGCTGGAGTAATGTGGGTGAAGTGTCACAGTTTCTGAAACTAACAAGTATCTGGGACCACAAAGAAAGAGAAAGCAAATGTAGCCTCGTGTTAGCAGTTGGTAGATAAATACGGGTATTCATTATGCTGTTCTTGGAATGTTTCTGCAGGTTTGAAATTTTTCATTGCAAAATTATTGGTGGGGAGGGGAGATTCTGTGCTCTGTCAGGAATGCACTGCTGCCTTCTCTGGGCCTTAGTTTTCACTCTGTAAAATGGGGAGGCAGCTTGATGGCCTCTCAGCTCTGCCTTGCAGGGAGTGGGTGACCAGATCGTTATCTTCAGCACACAGAAAATGCCCTAGAGATGAGGAACTTCTGACCAAGGGTGGGGTTTTAGTCCAAGAATTTTTATAGACCGACATTTCTTGTCCAACAATTGCTGGTGAACCTGGGGTTTATCAGAGGTGAGCAGGGGTGATCTCGAAGGCTCAGCCCAGAATCACTTTAGGGAGAGACTAGGCCCAGGAACTTGTTGTTTTCTCCAAGATGCTGTGGTTTCTTATAAAAAAAAAAAACAAAACCAAAAAAACCTCTAAAATTCCTCTCATCTCTTGCTTTACCCAAATATGGAGAGAATGTTCAGGGGAAAATGTTAAAACAATAATCTGTAAAGGCCCAAAAATGTTTGCACAAAAGAAAAAAAAACTTTGGATTTATAAACAAGTCTCCACTTCAAAGATCGCTGACTTTGGTTTGGCACATTCCGAAGAGGGGGAAGTGCGGGAGAAATGAGTCACCGTGGCGGAATGGCTTGGGAGAGACCCATGCCAGTGTCTGTGGAGGGGACACAGGTGAGGGGCCTGCCACCTGCCACTGTCCCTGCTGCTCCACGTGGACATTCCAAAAAGGTTTTTGCAAAAAAATTTTTTTTTTTTAATTTCCCCTTTGATAAAGTCATCAGGCAAATTCCAGGACACTGAGCTTTCAGTCTGTCTTTGGGTCGGTTTATATATCTGGATCCATCGGACCGTCCTCCTGAACCCTGGCCTGGCAGACGTGCTCCGCGGGAGGCTGAGAAGCAGGAAGTTCTGTGACACCAAAGGTTAATAAAGCCCAGCCCTTCACAGGCCTCCCCTGAATCTGAAACATGAGGAGTTCACAAGCTGGAAACGCTTGACCCAGAAACGTTCCTCCAGGCACCAGAGAGGCCCAATGCAGTCAGCTTCCACACTCCTTTCCTTTAGAAGTCGGAGAAGTAGCCGGAAATGCCCACTGCCGCCAGCACCTGCTTCCGTGTGGGTGAACATCTGTTCCGGATGTCCTGGAAGCCGGGCTTTTTTTTTTTTTTTTTGAAACAGAGTCTCGCTTTGTTGTCCAGGCTAGAGTGAGTGCCGTGGCATCAGCCTAGCTCACAGCAACCTCAAACTCCTGGGCTCAAGCGATCCTGCTGCCTCAGCCTCCCGAGTAGATGGGACTACAGGCATGAGCCACCATGCCCGGCTAATTTTTCTATATATATTAGTTGGCCAATTAATTTCTTTCTATTTATAGTAGAGACGAGGTCTTACTCTTGCTCAGGCTGGTTTCGAACTCCTGACCTTGAGCAATCCTCCCGCCTCTGCCTCCCAGAGTGCTAGGATTATAGGCGTGAGCCACTGCGCCCAGCCCAGAGTGACATTTCTAAACTGCAGACCTGGTTGCCACTTCCCTGATGTAAAGCCCTTCAGGGCCCCTGACTGTCCTCAGGGTAGAGCCCACGCTTCTTAGCCTTGTGTCCAAGGCCCCGCATGGCCAGCCAGCTCCTGCCAACCTCCCCACTGCCCTTCTCCCCTCTCCTCTCACCCACGGCACGTCCCCAAGCTCACTGGGCTCCCTCTTGCCCTTCGGTGGCACCGAGGATGAGGGCTATTTTGGTGCGCCTCAATATTGCTATCAACAAGCAAAGCCCCCACCCTTGGACTGTTGCCCTGAAGCCCTTTCTCTTTGCACGTGCTGCGTCCGCTGCCTGGGTGCCCATGCTCCACGCTCCACCGTGGAAGTGCCCGTCCCCCAAGGCCCAGCCCAAATCCCTCCTCCTCCAGGAAGCCTTCCTTCCATGACGTTCTAGTACACGAGCTGTGTGGCTATGATGACATCATGCTGGTGACGTGTCTCTTCCCTCAAACCCCAGAACAAGATCCCCCCCCCCTCCAGGGCCGTGATAGGGTCTTCTCCATTACAGTCACTCCTGTGCCTGCACGGAGCACATGCCCATCAGTGTTTGATGAACGAATAAACAATTTGTTAAATCAATATGAGTAGAGGAGAGGAGGCTCCTTCAAGGCGCCAAGTGCACCTCCATCACACCAGACAGGAAGACTGGGAGGAGCAGCGGCTGGCCGGGCGCAGGCTGGCACAAGGCGGGTGGGAGGAGCGCGCGCCCTGCGGACGTACCCAAGGCTGGGCCAACAGGACTGCGCTGATGGGCTGGACGTGGGGCGAGAGTGGAGAGGAACCAGGGTGCCCCCAAGCTCTGGCCGGGGGCCAGAAGGACGGCGTTGGGGAACTCCCAGCGGACATGAGCCAGGGAAGAGCAGGTGTGGACGGGAGTGAGTCAGGACTCGGTTAGACCTTCTTGTCCCCTTTGCATAGCGGGGGATCGGGAGCCCAGGGCGGGGAGGGCTGGGCCAGGCCACCTCTGCTCAGCGCAGCCTCAGGCCCCAGCACCCTCCACTCCTGACGGCAGCCCCGCTGGGATCCACGAGCTGCTTCTGTGCCCAGGGACCCCCGTCCCGGGCTTCCGAGGCCCCTTCTCCCGCTCAGGACACCCAGGGGTCGTGGGAGGTGGAGGGACAGATTTACACGCTGATGTTAACAAACTTCCCCCAGGCCTACAGCTGACCTGCCCATGCTGGGCAAGGAGAGCCTGGGAGACGTCCCCCTGTCAAGGCCAAAGGGCAGTGTGGCCAGGTGGGGCCGCTGCCTCCTGGAAGGTGCGGCTCCTCTGGGCAAGCGGGGGCAAACTGGTTTGTCCGCGTCCGGAATGAAGCCCGGGTGAGACATTAAGTCCTCCTTATCTGTCGGGTCTGGGAGCCGGCAGGCACGAGGGCCTGTCCTGCCCTCTCTCCCCCATGGGGCCACAGGAGGCCCCCTCACTCCCCACCGGCCCCTCACCCAGAGCCGACCCTGGAGGGTCGGAGCCGGGTAAACACCATATTTATTTACCAGTGCAGCCCCCTTCATCCCCCCAGCAACTCGGGGAGGTGACAGATGTCACCTCCACTTTACAGAGGAGAAAAACGAGGTTACAGAGCTGCAGTGGCTGTCCCTGAGTCTGCTGTCAAGGCTCAAACCCGATACCAGGCTGCCATTCTGCGGATGCTCTGATACCCCGAGTGCCGTTTCAGGGGCTGTAGTACGTGGTCTGTGGATGGAGGGGGCGGGTGGGCACCCTGGGCTCTGAGCCACAGTCTGCTCTGACCGTCCCCCACCCCCGCCCACCCCAGAGCCTGCCTGGGGGCTGCCAGGGACCCCCATATCCCTCGGATCCACCCTCCCACTTCCCATCCACAGATAGGCAGTGCCTGTTGACACACAAAAAACCACCGCCCTGCTCAGCTGCCTGTCTCAGCTCAGACGCAGAACAATCCGGACTTGGCCTTTTGTGCTCTAGTTCTCGCTTTCTGAACATCCTGCCAGGAGCCTCAGCTCTAGAATCAGTTCTCTGTTCCACGTCCCCGTCCTAACTCAACCCTTGACAGCCACCGCCCTCCAAGTCCCGACAGGCTGGCTCGAGCCGGCTGAGAACTCTGCTGGCTTTCCCTGAACCGTCTCTAGTGGGACCTGGGGTGGTGGTGGGTTCTTTACCTCTCTGCACCGTGTCCTCAGTTGAAAATGACAATACTCTTTCCCTTGTGGATCTGCTCGAAGGATTTTTTTTTAGAGACAGGGAGGGTTGGGGCTCCAACTTATGAATTTAGGGGGACACAGACATCCAGAAGCTGGGCGTGAGGTGGCGGCGCAGAGGAGGGTGCCACAGCTCGGGGCCGTCACCTCCGGGTCACATGGATGGCAGGTGGGCGAGCCAGAATTTGGATCCAAGGCTGTTGGAAGCCCACGCCCCTGACCTTAGCCACGGTGTGGCACTGCCCCAGACATATTCACTCACTCATTCATTCAATCATTCTTTCACTCCGCTGACCCTCAGAGCCCCTGCTTCCTCAAATCAGAGCCTTGATTCCCACCCCCGGGGCGCAGAGTTCTTGCCCAGAAAAGGCGGGCGGCCACGTCATCCGTCCCCAACAGCAATTCAGCCCCTGAGCTCGGCTAGGAGCTCTCAGCCAGGGGGAGGGGGGAGAGTACAAACACATGGGGACACTCTTCCCATATGTGGCCAGGGTTAGGAGAGAAGCGTGAGGAGAGAGGTTATCGGGGCCCAGGGCAGACTCCACAAGCTGGCAGGGGTAGCTCTGACATCACCACCCCACTTTACAAATGAATATATTTGAGGCGCAGAGAGGGTGAGTAGCTTACCTAAGGTCACCCAGCTATTTAGAGTGGAGCTGGGATTTGAACCCAGGCAGTCTCACTCTGCCACGAGCCATTTCACAAGGTGCATGTGTGAGCCCGATGCCAGCTCGGGACCTCGGGGAGTGGGAGGCTGAGTGTTCCAGAGCGTTGAAATCCAGCCTTTCTGAAACCACTGGCTCTGCAGGGCCGCACGCGAGCGAGACAGATTATCACAGGGACGGCTGGGATCCTCTCTGATCTATTAATCGTTTTTGTTTGTTTGTTTGTTTGTTTGCTTTTTGAGACAGTCTCACTCTGTTGCCCAGGCTAGAGTGAGTGCCGTGGCGTCAGCCTAGCTCAAAGCAACCTCAGACTCCGGGGCTCAAGCCATCCTCCTGCCTCAGCCTCCCGAGTAGCTGGGACTACAGCCACGCACCACCATGCCCGGGTAATTTTTTCTATATATTTCTAGTTGGCCAATTAATTTCTTTCTATTTTTAGTAGAGACGGGGTCTCGCTCTTGCTCAGGCTGGTCTCGAACTCCTGACCTTGAGCGATCCTCCCGCCGCGGCCTCCCAGAGTGCTAGGACTGCAGGCGTGGCCCTCCGCTGGGTTTTGAAGAGCGAGGGTGCTGCCAGGGAACCTGCGCGCCCAGCCGGGGAGCGGTGCAGGGAGTGGGCTGTGCGCGCAGCCGGCCGCCCGCCGTCCGGGTCCCCGCGCTGGTGCCGAGCGCCCCCTGGCGGCGCCCGCGGGGGTGCGAACCCACGGGGGTGGGGGTGGGGGTGGGGGTGGGGGGGGGGGGGGGGGCGGGGAGAGCCCCCACCCCAGAGCTGATTTATCCGATTTCCGTTAGAATCAGAAGAAAAACAAGGAGCTTTCAGAAAAACAAGGTTTCTTCAGGTAGAAGAAACCGTTTTAACATACAATGTTGATATATCTGTCTTTTCACCAATGCAGTCGTAAAATAATCTTGCTTGTTACTATATTTTATAACGGAGGCAGGGTCCCACCCCCTAGACTAAAGTGCTCAAGTCCCGGAGACACCTGTTCATGCAGCCTGCAAGGGCCTGGGTTTCCTAACTGATCTCGGTTGTTAGCAGCTGGGAGGAAGGAGGGAGAGGCAGAGAGGAGAAAAACGTATTGTCAAGGAATATTTTGTCCCTAGAAAGTGTCAAGCCCACCTCCCACTAGGAGATGGGGAAACTGAGGCAGGGAGCAGCGAGGAAGGTATGCGGCTGAAGCACTGAGCGGCAGCCGTGAGAAAGACCAGGTCTCCCGCAGGCCCCGAAGGAAGAGGGGTCGGGGTTGGGGTCGAGGTAAGGAGCCCAGCTCACACTCAGGCCAGCCTGGCGCTGGGCTCTGTGTCACGGCCTCAGAAATAATGTATAAAGGGGTCCTTGCTCAGTCCTTGGGCCCTCCTCACCCCCACCTGTCACCCCCTCAGACTGTTCCCTGTGACAGTCTATAAAATGTGGATAATTGTACCACTTACTATGGCAAAATGTCTGGCATGACTCCACTTAGCAGTTACTGTTCCAGGATAAAGTCCGATGCGTGGTGTTCACAGCTCTTCCTAGGCAGCCTCGAAACCCTCTGATGCAGCCAGACTGGGAAAGGCTTTGCCGGCCATCACCAGGGAGGCTTAGCCAGCTGACAAGGGTCTGGAGGGACAGATCTGTGTCACCCTGCTCAAAGCCGACCCCCAGCTCCCACAGCTTCTACCGAGCTACAAGCCAGGCCACAAATTCAGCTGCCCGTGGAGCTGAAAAGGTGATTCAGTGACAATGCAGGCCCAGGCTGCAGGGGAGCCTGCCCTGCCCAGGGGGGACCTCGGGTCCTCAGCTCCAGCCACCTGCCTCTATATCCACAGGACTAGCCCTTCCCATTTTTCAAGCAAATTTAGAAATACAGATTTTTTTCAAGAAGTGAAACTGCCCCTGCTATGGTCTGAATGTGTGTGCCCCCCGCAATTCATATGTTGAAATCCTAACCCCCAAAGTGCTGGTGTTAGGCGGTGGGGGCCTCTGCGGGGTGATTAGGTCATGAGGTTGGGGTCCTTGTGAATGGGATTAGTGACCTTATAAAAGAGGCCCAAGAGAGACCCCTCACCCCTTCTGCCATGTGATGACATAGCAGAAAGGTCCCATCTGTGAACCAAGAATCAGGCCCACACCAGACCCCGAATATGCCAGTGCCTTGACCTTGGACTTCCTAGCCTCTGCGCTGTGAGAAATACATTCCTGTCATTGATAAGCCACCCCGTCTATGGTATTTTGTTGCAGCAGTCCAAACCAACTAAGACAGCCCCGTGTTTAAGGTTGGTAATTAATTTCCATTTTTATATTGTTTGCACATATTTTTAAAGTATAATTGACATATAATAAACCACATATAAAGTATACAATTAGAGTTTGACATATATATATGTGTATATATATATATAAAATCACTGAATCCATGACCAAAATAGATGATGGCCATTTTCATCACTACCAAAAGTTTACTCCTGTCTCTTTATAATCCAGCCCTCTTCATCCCCCCTCCCCTCCACACCCCTGCACCTCTACCTGCTTCCACCCCCAGCCAACCATGGGTCTACTTCTCTTTTTTTTCGAGGCAGAGTCTTGCTCTGTCACCCTGGGTAGAGTGTGGTGGCGTCATCATAGCTCATTGCAACCTCAAACTCCTGGCCTCAAGCAACTCTCCTGCCTCAGCCTCCTGAGTAGCTGGGACTACAGGCAGGTGTCACCACACCTGGTTAATTTCTCTATTTTTTGTAGAGATGGGGTCTCACTGTCGTTCAGGCTGGCCTCGAATTCCTGACCTCAAGAGATCCTCCTATCTCGGTCTCCCATAGTGCTAAGATTACAGGCATGAGCCACCACCCCCGGCCTACGGGTTAGATTAGATTGCATTTTTCAGAATTTCATGTCATTGGAATCATATAGTATATTCTCTCTTTTTCTTTGTCTTCTTTCCCTCCGTATAATTATTTCGAGATTCATCTGTTTGTTACATGACATTAGGAGTTCATTTCTTTTTATTGCTGAGTAGTATTTCCTTGCAAGGATGTGCGGTTGGTTGCTCCATTCACGTGTTGATGGGCACCTTTTTCTTTTAGCAGTTAGTAGTAGAGCTACTATGAGTCTTCCTGTTCAAGCCTCTGTGTGCACATGTGCTTTCATTTCTTTTGGGTGAATGCCTAGGACTAGAACGGCTAGGGCATGTGGGAGGCATGTGGTTAAGCTTTTTAAGAAACTCCCAATTTTTTTTCCTTTGTTTTTTTGAGACAGACTCTTGCTCTGTTGCTTGGGCTAGAGTGCCGTGGCGTCAGCCTAGCTCACAGCAACCTCAAACGCCTGGGCTCAAGCGATCCTCCTGCCTCAGCCTCCTGAGTAGCTGGGACTACTAAAAACAGAAAAATTAGCCGGGTGTGAGTGTGCACCTGCAGTCCAGCTACACGGGAGGCTAAGGCAGGAGGATCGCTTGAGCCCAGGAATTTGAGGTTTTAGTGAACTATGATGACGCCACGGTACTCTACTCAGGGTGACAGAGTGAGACTCTGTCTCGAAAAAAAAAAAAACAAAAAAAAACCAGGAAATTGAGTCTCACTTCCCCACCTTCATAAAAACAAACAAGTCCCTTGTTGCATGTGTGTTTCGAAAAGAGCAAAAAATTTTTAATTAGGACAAAGTTCAATTTATCTGTTATTTCTTTTATAGTTCGTGCTGTTTGTGTTCTATTTCAGAAATCTTTGCCTAACTCAAGGTCACTAAGATTGTTTCCTATGTTTTCTTCTAGAAGTTTCACAATTTTAACTCTTCCATTTAGGAGTATGATCCATTTTATAGACCACTCTCCAAATTAATTTTCGTGTGAGATAAAAGTGGAAGTTCTTTTTATTTTTTTAATATGGATATCCACTTAAC
Source organism: Mirza zaza (assembly GCA_008750895.1). Classification (NCBI taxonomy): domain Eukaryota; kingdom Metazoa; phylum Chordata; class Mammalia; order Primates; family Cheirogaleidae; genus Mirza; species Mirza zaza. The sequence continues at coordinate 9,388 of VSMD01124790.1, forward strand.
CCAACACTATTTGTTGAAACTTCTCTTTCCCCAATGAATTGCTTTGTTACATTTGTCAAAATTCAATTAATCATATATGTGTGGGTCTATTTTTAATATACTGTGTGGGCCAAGGAAAAAGCCCATACGTGGGCCCCCTGGTCTGGGCCCTGCCTGTGTTCTGACTCTCTCTCCCACAGGTCCTCCCACGGAGACCTCCAGCACCCAGACCTCCGTGCCAGCCCCTGGCCAGGCACCTGCTGCCTCGGGCCTCAGCCCCAGCTCTGTCCCGGCCCGGCACCCTCCGCCTTGATGTTGCCTCCCATTCAGTGCAGGGGCTCACTCTGTTGATCCGGTTCCGGGAGAGCTCCGAGAAGTCGGCAGGCGCCAGATGGCACAAGGACTTGCAGGCAAGGAGCTGGGGTGTTATTCTATGTGGGGTGACAGAAGGGGGCAGCATGGAGGCAGGAGTGGCCTCGGGAGGCCCTGGCCAGCACACGGCCGCTGCCCCGCCTGTGGTCTGTCACTGCGGCCTGTCACTGAGGCAGACCTTTGCGTGGAGAACAGATGCCCCGCAGCCTCCCTCCCTGTCCCAGGGGGTGGGATTCCGGAAAGGCAGGGGCTTCCCTCCCTTTCCTCCTGCCCCTCCTCGGGTGGCTGGGGGCTGCCATCCTGGCCCTTCACACACTCGCTGCCCTCAAGGGTTGGGCTGCATTTGTGGAGTGGAAGAAAGAGTGCTGGGTGGAAGCCCTGAGTTTAAGTTCCAGTTCCTCTTCTTACTGGCTGGGTGACCGCCAGTGAGTCACTGGACCTTGCAGAATCTCATTTTTAAATAGGGGAAGATCTCTGCTCCACCAGGCCCGGGGAGCTGAGGTCCTTGGAAACGTTTTGGTGCTGACATAGAAAGAGCTTTGCTTGTGCTTCAGGGAGACCTGCCAGGGTCACACACTGAGGGTTCCAGAGCAGCCGGAGGAAGCCCGAGGGCCACCTCTACCGGGAAGCCTTCCTGCCCATGAGGAGTAGAACAGACTGCTGTACACACCCCTGTGTCAGCACTTTGCCCCCTGACCTCTGTGCACTCACCTGTGTCAGCACCTGGCCCCCTGACCTCTGTGGACACCCCTGTGTCAGCACCTGGCCCCCTGACCTCTGTGCACACACGTGTGTCAGCACCTGGCCCCCTGACCTCTGTGCACACACCTGTGTCAGCACCTGGCCCCCTGACCTCTGTGCACACACCTGTGCCTTCCTTGTTTCCTCAGTCACAGGGCAACCTGCCAAGCCATGACCCCTGGGGTCCCAGCCTGTGCAGGAATCCCCTTGGTGTCCCCAGCACCCAGCCATCAAGGGCTGAGAGGCGGCAATGATGAAGGTGGGCGGGGTGACTTAATGACACCTGTGTGAGTTGGGTCTTAAGGAGAACAGAGACCACAAAAACCATTCATCTATAGAAAGTGCCAGAGGCTTCCAGGCATGACCAGATGGAACTGCACACAGCCCGTGGGGTTGGCATCCTGAGCCCCACTTTGCAGCGGGGGACTGAGGCTCAGAGCGGCTGGGTAGCTTTCCCCAGTCAGGGGCTGGCGAGGCTGGGATTCCAATCCCTAGTGTTGCTCTTCCCACTTCTTTTTTTTTTTTTTTTTGAGACAGAGTCTCACTCTGTTGCCTCGGCTAGAGTGTGTGGTGTCAGCCTAGCTCACAGCAACCTCAAACTCCTGGGCTCAAGCGATCCTCCTGCCTCAGCCTCCCAAGTAGCTGGGACTATAGGCATGTGCCAACTTGCCCGGCTAATTTTTTTTTTTCTATACATATTTTTAGCTGCCCAGCTAATTTCTTTCTATTTTTTTTGTAGAGACGGGGTCTCACTCTTGCTCAGGCTGGTCTCGAACTCCTGAGATCAAATGATCTGCCGGACTCGGCCTCCCAGAGTGCTAGGATCACAGGCATGAATTCCCACTTCTTTATGACCTCAGCATCCAGAAGGAAGGAGGGCACCTGGTGATATTCACCTCCTTCTTTTACTGATGGGGAAACTGAGGCCCAGAGTGTGTGTGTGTGTGGGGGGGGCTGCCAGTCACTGAGCACTTCAGGAGCCGAGTCAGGACTTGAACTCACGTCCCTGCTCTTGCCTTTGTTCTGAAGTCACCTTTCTCCTCTGCCTCCACCCACTTCACCCTGGTCTTGCCCTATAGGATTTCGGCCTTATGAGACCCTGAGCAGAGAACCTAGGCCAACCTGCTGGGCTGAACTACTGACCTACAGAAATCGGGAGCTAGTGAGCTGTTAGCTTTGTGATGATTTGTTATGCAGCAACAGGAAACGAATACACTGCCAACAGAGTTCAGGCCGAAGAAGCAATGGCTCGGGTTGGGGTCATGGCCGAGGGGATGGTGTGAAGCAGATGGACTTGAGAGCACCTGTGGACGAGATGTGACGGCAGGACAGCGAGGACGGTGGCGTCTGGAAGGAAAGGTGGGGGGAGGGCCTGCAGGAGGAGGTTGGGGGACAGGTTGAGGGGTCCTTTCAGGGCATCTGTGTGAATTTCTCGAGCAGCCAGCTGGGCACAGGGACAGGCGAGGGCTGGGGCGGTCGGCAGCTACGGAGAGTCGGCGGCGGGTGGTGGAGGCTGGCGCCGTGGGAGGGAGGAGCTGGGCCCAGGATGGAGCCGCAAGGACCTGCCCCTGAGGGTGCCTGGAGGGGCTGATTCAGGGAGGCACGGGTGGTATCCTGTCCTAAAAGCTGGGTGCTACAGATTGAATGTGCTCCCCAAAGTTTATGTGTTGCAAACTCAATCCCCGTGCAACAGTGTTGAGAGGTGGGACCTCTAAGAGGTGGTTGGGTCATGTGTGCTCTGCGCTCGAGAACAGAGCAAGGTCATTATCAGGGGAGGAGGAGTTTGGCTCCCTTTCTCTGGTGCACTCGACTGCTCTCTGGCCCGTCCACCTTCTGCCGTGGGATGATGCAGAGAGAAGGCCTTTGCCAGATGCCAGCACCTTGACAGCGGCTTCCCAGCCTCCAGGATCCTTACGTTACCCGGTCTGTGGCATCCTGTTATAGCAGCACCAAACGGACACTGGGGAGAGAGAGGGCGCAGGGCCCGTGAATGCACCCTCATCAAATGTATTTTTTTCCAAAAAATTCAGAAAAGATTTCTATAATTTTGCTTTTGAATTTCTTTAGCTACCTGGCTCTGCCTTTTTTTTCTCTTATTTTTATTTCTATCTTTTCTTTTTATATTTTTTAAATTAATTTTTAATTTTATTTTTTTTAATTCTTTTCTTTTGCTGATATAAACCCTGAAGACTGACTCTGCCTTTGATAACCTTGGAGAAGACGCATAAACTCTCTGTGCCTCAGTTTCCTCCTCTGTAAAACAAGTATAATGACGGTTCTTAAGCCACAGAACATGTTGACATCTATAAAGTCATAATACCATGCCCAGCGCAGAGTTAAGTCCTGCATACGTGTTAGCTAAATAAACTAAAATGCCAGTAACCTTTAATTTCCAGTTTCTCATCAACCATCTGGCATTCTCAGAATTCTTGCAATGTGAGGAAATCTAACACACAAAGAATTCTCAAATGTAGTGAAACTGTTACCAAAAGTTCGGTACTTGTCCCTGCGGAGGAAGGAAGAACGAGGACAAGTAGCCTGAGGAGAAGGAAAGAGAAGATTATTAATTTGCCAGCAAATGAGGAGGGTGTCAGCCTCTAGTCTTAAAAACAAAAGAAGCCATTGTCCTATCTAGAAGCAGAAATACAGAGCTTCTGCAGGGAGTTTTCAGCTTTGGGCTATTGCTGTTTAACTATAGCATCTCCTGTGACCTCTGCCAGGGACAATTCTGTTGAGCCATCCCCTGTGGTACAGAGAACACTGGTCTGCCCCTCTGATCACTGGCCCAGGGCGGGAATGCAGGTCATAAATTCCCAAAAGGGTGAGGGAGTTTTAAAGAGACGGCTCGAAAAACAGTTTGCTCTTTCTCAGGCTGTTACCTCTGTTACAAAACTTTCATAAATACGAAGTCGAAAATCAAGATGACATAACCTTACAACTTGTAGGTATTTAATGAAACATCTATTCAATTTTAACCTTGCCATTTTGTGTCTGCATTTTACAGTAGTACACAATGTTAATTGTTAACACAATTTTCATGGCCCCTGAAAATCCCATAGACGCAGCACCATGAGCCTAACCAGTGAAGCAGCTCTACCAGCGGCAGAGGGCACACAGGTGCATCCAGGGGGCTGATTCTGAGCTGACCAGATGGGGACAGTGACCACACCTATTGGCCAGTCCCACCTGGCTCCGCCCACCAGCGCTGTGGGGGTGGGGAGGGTGAGAAGGAAGCTGAATTAGCAGAGACCAGAGGGTTCTTCCCAGGGAGGAGTTGGGCAGGTTCAGCTGGGTCACGGTCCGGTCGGTCCCGGTCCGTGACAAGGGAGGTGGAGGGCGCAAGGGCTGTGTGTGGATGAAGGAAGCAGCTTCCAGCAAGAGCGCTGGGAGCAGGAGCCTGGGGAGGCAGGAGGTGGGCTGGGTCTCTAGCCCTGTTATCCCATAATGTCAGGGTTGGGAAGACCCCAGGGGACAGCTAGTTCTGCCTCCTTCTCATTAACAGGTGGGAGACTGAGGGCTCTAGAGCGGAAAGGATCTGCCCAGGTTTAAACTGTGCTGGTCCCAGGTTTCCTGATGGCCCAGTTTCTTTCCCTGTGATATCCCTACCCACCGTGAACCTCACCCCTGCCCCGGAGCACATTTCCATGTCTGACCTCCCTTCTCACGGCCAGCAAGTCAGCTTTAGTGTATTTCTGGAGTCCCCATGGCCAAGAGGGGGTCTGTTCAGGCAACTGGGGGTTAAGATTTTATTTTAGTTCACACATTCTGCATCCCATTCTCCAATGGGCCCTCTTGACTGAAACCAGGAAAGGGATGAGTCAATAGCAAATGGTGGGTGCACTGGGGTCTCTTCCTTCCTGGCTATAGGAGCCTTAGGATCCTGGCTCCAGGTCAGATTTGCTGTGTGATTTGGAGCACGACTCAACCTCTCTGGGTTTTGTTTGCCTCCCCTAACACACAAAGATAACACTTGTTGTCCTCCAGGGCTCAGAGATTCCGCTTGTCCACGTCCATGAAGCTCTGAGCGCAGGGCGGGTTCTCCAATAATACAGCACGCTCCCACTCCCAGCCGGCATTTCCTCTTGCGAAATCTCCTCTGAACCCTTTACTCTCACCAAGGTGCAAGCATAATAAATTTAAGGTTATCCCCTCCAGGGGAATTTTAGCAGGGATCTGTTAAAAAAAAATAATAATAATAAAAAGTGGAGTGCTAATGGTAGAATTTCTGATAACAGCTGAGGGTGAGGAAATACTCCTCACAGGGGGTGGGGAGGGTGGGCTGGAAGGTAGAAAGGGGCTGGAGGAAGGGAGGAGGGAGGCAGTTGAACGCTTTCTGGTAGGGCCTCAGCCTTTGCAGCAGGTAAGAAAAGGCCAGTGTTGCAGTCTAGACCCAGGGGTGGTTGGACTTAACTTTCCAGGTGAAAGAGAGGCTGGGGAACAGGGACCCGAGCAGAGGAGACCCATGAGTCATGGGAAAGCATGTAGCCGGGAAGCTACCGACACACACACTCACATGACCACCGCACATGTTGTAACTGGTTTTCAGGGCTGGATGGAAGAGCCCTTGAACCTGCCTTTTGGAACATGTGCTCATTGACCCAAGACGGGGCTGTTTATACCTAATCTGCCCCGGAATTAATTCCTTTTTCTTCTGGGCCCGTCTCGCATATGCGCACTCTTCATCTCTGAGGATAATTAGCTAGAAGGAAGGACTGACACAGGACCCGCACTTTCCACCTCACAAAGGCCAGCTCCAAAAAACGATTCTTGAAAGGATGGTGAAAAGGGCTACTGTTCTTGAAGTAATGGTGATCGAAGGTGAGGTAATTCTTTAAAGAATGGTTATTTTAAAGGCTCTAGGACAGACTTCTTGGAAATATTCCCTTAGCTCGGCATCAACATAGAAATCTCTGCCAGAACCATCTTAGGCTGTGAGCTCATGAAACCACTCCTTTAAAAATGCTGGTAAAAGTGCTGCTGGCTTTAGAGATCAAGGAGAAAGGATGAACAATCCGGGTCCAATCATGGACTTGCAGAACATTAAGGCCAGGAGTGATCTCAGAGAACAACCAACTCCACACTCCATTATACAGACAGTGAACTGAGGCCTGCAGAAGGCAGGGTGGTGGCCAGGGCCTCTCAGCTGAACTGGCATCTTCTTTAACAAGTTTCTGGGCCTGTCGGACACTTAAAAAATGGGAGACGAGTTCTACGGAAGCTTTCGCTCTTAACACTGACTGGCTCATTGGGTAAGATCAGCCCCAAACACCCGAAGATGAAAAGGTAACCCATTGATGCCATTGTCACAGCAGTGTAGAAAATGGCGTTTAGGCAAGTCCCAGGCAGGAACATGGAAAAATGAAGCAGCTGGAAAAATTAAAGCAATGGCTTTAATGGAACATGGAAAAATTAAAGCAATTGGCTGGTGGTTGTTTTTTCTTTTTGCTACACTTTGCTTTATTGTTGTTCTAGTGTTGTTTGTAAAAGAAACCTCAGGGAAAGAAGCGCTGAGTGTTAAGAGCTGATACAATTCTCTATCTTAAGTTGCTTACTGTATTGGTTTAGCTGCTATAACAAATGCACACAAATTTAACTGTGTGCCATAAAACCACACGCATTTGTTACCTTACAGTTCTTTAGGCTAGAAGTCCAACTGGGGATTCACTGGGCAGGGCGGCGTCTGTGGGAGAATTTGTGGGTTTTTTGTTTTTTTTTGCCTTTTTCAGCATCAAGAAGCTGCCTACATTCCTTGACTCGTGGCCTCTTCTTCCATCTTCAATGCCAGCAATATTGCATTTATCTGATCATTCTTGTGTAGGCACATCTCTTTCTGAGCCAGGAAATGTTCCCTGATTTTGAAAATGTATGTGATTAGATTGGACTCACCTGGATAATCCAGGGTACTGTCTCCATCTCAAAGTCCATTTTGCTCAGCAAGGTAACATATTCTCAGGTTCCGGGGATTAAAGTGTAGGCAGCTTCGGGGCCATTATTCTGCCTACGTACTCTTTTTATTTTTTCTCAGTGGTCTCCCTAAAAGTGCATGTCACATCTTTTGCAGAAAAGAACTATTTCCATTGTTGTAGAAAATATGGCTGAATCAGAATTTTTTCAAAGATTTTAAACCTTTTTTTTTTTTTTTGAGACAGGGTCTCACTCTGTTGCCCAGGCTAGAGTGAGTGCCTAGGCGTCAGCCTAGCTCACAGCAACCTCAAACTCCTGGGCTCAAGCGATCCTCCTGCCTCAGCCTCCCGAGTAGCTGGGACTACAGGCATGCGCCACCATGCCCGGCTAATTTTTTCCATATATATTAGTTGGCCAATTAATTCCTTTCTATTTATAGTAGAGACGGGGTCTCGCTCTTGCTCAGGCTGGTCTCGAACTCCTGACCACGAGCAATCCGCCCGCCTCGGCCTCCCAGAGTGCTAGGATTTTAAATCCTTTTTAAAAAAAATTCTATTTTATATTCTGAGTATCTGTTTACAGAAGAGGGCACAAGTTGCAAAGTTACAGATGGATTTTCATAAACTGACCACCTGGTGTAATCAGCACACAGATCGAGAGACGGAACATGCCCTGTCGCCCCGGAGGCCCTGCTCCTGTCTCCTGCGCTCCTCAAGGCAATTTAGCATTTGCTGACATCAGAGAATGCTGTGTGTACGGGCAATACCTGGAGTGTTACCGAAATAAACAGGAGCGAGCACAGGTGGTATTCATTTATTCATTCAGCAAGTGTTTTCTGGCACTTGTCCTGGGCGTCCGGGGGAAAAAGGGATGAGTTGCTTCTGCGCTAGTCCTGCGGCACAGAACCTACGGAGGAAACTGGAAGGAGCTGGCGAAGCAGCGAGAACACGACGTGTCGGCCAAGCCCGACCAGAAGGACGCCCAGCACAGCGGCCCCAGCGGTGACAGTGTCACCGGAGCGGGAAGGACTGCAGCGAGAGGAGCGGCGCGGGCGGGGCGGGGCCGTGGGAAGACCAGAGGGATGTGGCCGCTGGACTGGGCGCGCGGGGGCCTTGCTCGCGCTGCCCTGTGCCCCTGCCCTCGTTCTGCGGGGGGTGCAGGCCCAGGGGGCCGGAGACGCGCACCCCTGGCCAGTCACCTCCTCTGAATTCCCCGCCTGCTGCTTGCCACCGAGCCCCCCGCCCCCGGGGGAGGCGCGCCGCCTGCGTGGGGAGGGAGGACGGTGAGCGGAGCACCTGCCGCGGACCCCGGTCGGGAGGAGGGGCGGGTGGCGCCTCCCGGGGCACGTGCCGGCTGACCTCGCGCCTTCCCACCTCTGCACCCCTCCTGTCCAGGGCGTCAATAGGGACGGCCCCTCCCCCACCGCGCAGCCGAGGAGACTGAGGCTCACCACGCTGCGCCGTGCCGGGGGCGGAGGGGCAGACGGGGCTCTGCCACCCTGCCGCCTAGGGGACCGGCGGGGGAGCGGCCTCTTGCCGGGCTCTGCGGAGCACGTTCTGCGGGGCCTCCTGGCGGCTCGGCGGGTGACGAAGGAAACTCGCGCGGGGCGGAAGGGGCAACGGGAGCGGCGCTCGGGACCGCGGGGGCAGGGCCTGGGAAGGGACGCCGGCGGGAGCGCCGGGGGCAGGGGGCAGGGCCGCGTGCAGAGGCGGGATCCCGGAGCCGTTACCGCAGGGAAAGCGCGCGCTTCCGAAGGTCGGGGGCGGGCCTCGCGGGAGTGGGCGGGGCCAAGGAGCCGGGATCCAGTCAGGCCCACCGGGGGCGGGGCCTGGCGGGTCTGGGGGCGGGGCCTGGGGCCCGGGCGGGCGGCGTGGCCTGGCGGGGCTGGGCGGGGCCTGCCGGGCCTGGGGGCGGGGCCTGGGTGCGGGGCGGGGCCTGGGTGCGGGGCGGGGCNGGGCGGGCGGCGTGGCCTGGCGGGGCTGGGCGGGGCCTGCCGGGCCTGGGGGCGGGGCCTGGGTGCGGGGCGGGGCCTGGGTGCGGGGCGGGGCCTGGGTGCGGGGCGGGGCCTGGGGCGGGGCGGGGCGGGGCGGGCGGCGGCCGCGGGCGCGCGGGCGGCGTCTGCGCTGAGGTGCGCTCGCCTCAGCGGGGCTCGGCGGCGGCGGCGGCGGCGGCCGCGACGGCGACGCGCACAAAGGCGGACTGTGGCTTCACTGGTGCTCGCGGCGGGCGGTGCCGGGGCGGGGGCGGCGGGGCGTGCCGGGGGCCCCCGCGGGCGCGGCGCGGGCGATGAGCCGGGGCCCGGCATGGCCTCCGCGCGGCCGCCGGGCCGGGCCTGCGCCTCGGTGCCCGCGCCCGCGGGGCTCCGGGCCGGGCCGCCCGCCCTCCCCGCCGCCGCCGCCGCCGCCGCCGCCGCCTCTCCGGAGCCTGCGGGCGCCGCCGAGGCCGAGGAGCGCTCGCTGCAGCACATGCTGCGCGCCATAGCCGACGAGCGCGGCCGCGTCTCCCTGCGCCGGGAGGTCTGCGGCCTCGGTGAGTGGGCCGCGCCGGGCCGGGCCGGGGGCGTCGCCGGTGTGCGCGCCTCCTCGCGTCTGCGTGTCGGTCGCCCTGTGTGCGGCTGTCTCTGCGTCTCTGTGCGTGTCTCTGCGTGCTCGTCTCGGTGTGTGTCGCTGTCCCTCCGTATGTCGCCGGGTCTCTGTCCTGCCCTCCGTGCACCCCATGTCCCTGCATCTGGGTCTTTCGTGGCTCCCTCTCTGCTTTGGGTCCCGCGAGCGCCCCGCCGCACCCTGTGTCCCTGTGCCGCTTTCTGTTCCCCTGGTCAGTCAGTGTCTTTCTCCGGCCGTCCGCGTGTCTGTTTCATGTTTCATCTTCCTCCTTCCTTTCCGTAGCTCTGCAAGTGCCCTTCCTTCCTTCTGCAGGAAGCGCAGCTGCAGGGAGTGTGGGCGTGGGATTTGGGGAGACCCCTCAGCCCGACGCGACAGGGCCAGTCCCCCGTGGGATCCAGGTGGACCTCCCCCGAGCGTGCCCTGGTCACTGTCCCCGGCTCACGCGGATGGTGGAGGCTCCAGCTTCCTGAAGCCTGCCTTTGTCTTTCTGCACCCAGCCTTCCTCTGAATCCATTAGCTCTAACCAGGGACCTGTTGGGCAGTGGCCCCCTGAACCCACCCACTTGGTAAGGGAGCAGGGCGTGCTGCCTCTCTGGGCGCGTTTCTGGTCTAAGGAGGCCCTAAGTCATCGATCTGCTGGGTGGGGTGGGGTGAGGGTGCCTCTTACGGTTTGAAAGGGCCTGGGAGTGCAGGTGTGGGTGGGGTCTCCCAGCGTGGCTGGGTGTGAGGTAATCCATTATGGATGGATCGAGCCCAGATCTAAGCCAAGGAGGAGCCCCCTCTTTTGTAGTCTCGGGTTTGTCATTTTTTCCATGAAAAGACCCCTCCCTTCTCCATCCAGGGAATGACTTCATACCACATTGTCAGCCACCCCCAACCCCCACCCCCATCTGGGCTGGGGATTTCTGAGGGGGCGACAGCATTGCTGAGTAGGGAATGTCAGCCTTCCAGGTTCTACCAGTGCCCCCTCATTTACCATTGGGGAAACTGAGTCCCAAAGAGCAAAGGCATCCACTCTAAGGTCACACAGTAGCAGGCCCCCCAGCAGGCCACACCCGGGAGGCTGGGGTGAGGAGAGGAAATACGCTGGAATCTTCCCCTTTGTAGGAGACTGGCTTAGCACAAGGCACTTCTCAGTGAGCAGGTCCCAGGCTGGAGCTTTCTTGGGGGAGGGGGAGAGGTGGTGCTTATGAAGTGGGAGGGACTAGAACATAGGTGTCAAGATTTATTTTTGAGCAGAAATTGGAGAATGCTCATTAATTCATTTAGCAAACATTCACTGAGTACCTACTGTGTGCTAGCCTGGCAGGCCCACCTGCCACCTGGCACAGAATGAGCTGGGATGGGTTGAGGGACCATCTGCTGCAGGCCCCTTGGCCCTGTTTTCTCAGTAGCTCCAAGCAGTTCCTCCCTGCTCCCCTGTCCACACATGCCTTCTGTCCTCTGACTGCATTTACCTGTGAGCGTCTTCTCTTCTGTTATGCAGTTCCTGCTGTAAGGAGGCCTCAGGGCCATCCTCTAAGAACAGTGATATTGGCACCTAGCGTTTACTGAGCACTTACTGTCTGTCAGATGCTTTAGGCATGCTCTGTCCATTTAATCTGACATAATACTGACTTTGCCAGGTAGCAACATTATGTCCATAGCACCATGTAGAGCCTGGGGGTTAGAGAGCCTGAAACTTGCGCAAGGACAGCCAGGGTTTGATGACTCTCACACTATAGCCTTGCCTGCTCTCCTGGCCTCCATTTCTCCCTCCCACACAAGGAATCCCCTCTTACCCTACTCCTGAATTCAGTCCCTGAGGGCTCCGAAGATCTGCACTTTTACATGCTGTTTTCTCTGCCTGGATAGCCGCCCCTACTCATTTGCCCCATGAGCACCTACAGGTCTTCCTTTAAGTCTCGGCTCCAATGCTGCCACCCTGGGAACTCTTTCTTTAAATAAATTTTTTTAGACATAGTCTCACTCTGTCGCTTGGAGGCTAGAGTGCTGTGGCGTCAGCCTAGCTTATAGCAACCCCAAACTCCTGGGCCCAGGTGATCCTCCTGCCTCAGCCTCCCGAGTAGCTGGGACTACAGGCATGCGCCACCACACCTGGTTAAGTTTTTCTATTTTTAGTAGAGGTGGGGTCTTGTTCTTGCTCAGGCTAGTCTCCAACTCCTGGGCTCAGGCAATCCTTCCGCCTTGGCCTCCCAGAGTGCTAATATTATAGGTGTGAGCCACTGCACCCACCAATCCTAGGAACTCTTTTCTAACTCCCAGGCACACAGTCCTGTTCCACCACTGCCTGTGTTCTCTTTGTGCTGAGTACATGTCCCTTGGGACAGTGAGGATAGTTGTGGCACTAATAGTCTATGTGGCTGTCTCCTCCATTAGCAGTGAGCCCTTGAGGTACTGCATAGCCGCAGTACCCTCCATGGGGCACGTACAGAGCAGGTGCCCAGTAACATTTAGCAAACTAATGGAAGAATTACTTTCTGGACTGGCAAATAAAGAGCGTGAGTGTCCAAGGAGACTGGAATCTTAACTCCTTGGAAGGGCTCACGTTGCCCATCTCTTTCATTTTTCAGAGGAGAGATCTGATGTTCAGAGAGAAGCGAACTTGTTAGGAACTTAATGCCCAGAGCAGAGTTAGGACCCAGTGATTGGCTCAAGCACCCAGAACACTTGAACCCAGAACACTGGCCCCAGGGCACTTGTACATCCACTGAATCGTTAACTTTTTCAACCCGTGGGGTCAGGATTATGTTTTATCTTCTCCATTTTATAGTGGTGATACCCTGTTTATGAATGAATTTAAATCTGTCAGATTGTTGTTGTTTAATTAAAGCTCAGGTGACTCAGAACTGTGCTGTGTCCTCTGAGGTGGTTTTGAAGGTGTGGGGAAGCCTCAGGTGGAGGCACTTGGCTTTAGACAAGCTGTTGTCATCTCTGAGTCAGTGTCCGTGGGATGAGACAAAGCTTTTGTCCCTCCCCATGCAGGGATTGTCGCCCGGCTTTCATGATGAAAGGCACCTTCTAGATCCAAACCTGACTGTCGAGTCTCGTCTGTGGTGGCCTCTGCAGGAGAAACACCTTTGAGCACTTGCTCTGTGTTGGCCCTGATCCCTGCCTGTGGGAGGGCACAGTCGATGGGAGAGAGAAGCCAGGTGCACAAGTGACTTTTTTTTTTTTTTTTTTTTTTTGAGACAGAGTCTCACTCTGTTGCCTGGGCTAGAGTGCTGTGGTGTCAGCCTAGCTCACAGCAACTTCAAACTCCTGAGCTCAAGTGATTCTCCTGCCTCAGCCTCCCGAGTAGCTGGGACTACAGGCATGCGCCACCATGCCCGGCTAATTTTTTCTATATAGTTTTAGTCGGCCAATTAATTTCTTTCTATTTTTAGTAGAGATGGGGGTCTTGCTCTTGCTCAGGCTGGTTTCAAAATCCTGACCTTGAGCGATCCTCCTGCCTCAGCCTCCCAGAGAGCTAGGATTACAGGTGTGAGCCACCGCACCTGGCCCCTACAAGTGACTTTTAGCTGAAATAAAAACCCTGCCGGAAGCTCCAGGGCTGGGTTCGCCTCCTAGGCAGGGTTTTGGTGTTGCATCCATAGGAAGCTGCGTGCGGTTGCAGGTAACAGATGGACCAAGTGGGCCGGCTGCGGTAGCTTCTTTGGGGCTCCAGAATCTTTGAGCTGGGAGGAGTCAGGTGGTTCAACGTCCAGGTGTCTGGCTATCTGGACGGAAGGTGGACAAAGCCCTGCCGCTTGATCCTGGGCTTGGGCTGTCTCCTGGGCCTTGGATGTCAGCCCAGACATGCTGTGTGGGCAGGTCCCTTTCAACAGGGGCGGCCTGCCTCTGACAGTCAGGTGCAGTGGATGTGACTGGGCCCCAGGACCTAGGGTGCATTCCGAGAAGTGCTGTGAGAGGGTGGGGCCCGCATCCTGCTCCTGGCCTTTGGGTCCTACTGTGGCTGCACAGTTTTGGAGCCAATCATGCCTGGGCATTTTGGGCTTAATGCCCTTTTAGGAGGCCTAGGGGATTCCTCTTCTCCCTGGAATGCTACAGGGCAAAGGAGTGTTCTATGTTCTTTCTTTCCTTTTATCCTTGAGGTGATCCTATGAGGTAGATAGTATATTCTTTGTCCTGAAGAGGGAGCATAGGTTTGGTGGGGAGGTAACACCCCCAGCTGCGGGGCTGTAAAGTGGCAGAGTCTGTCTGAGCCCAGCTCTTTACTGTTTCACTCTGCGCAGAGGTGAGGCCCCGCCAGGTGTGTCCTGAGGGACCTGATGCCCGGCTGACTCAGATCACACGGCTGCCTGGCCAAGGTGGATCGAGGAGGGGCCCCAGCAGAGCTGTGAGCACTCAGCCAGAGAGGCCAAGGGCAGGGGTTGTAGAGGGCATGGCCTCGAGCAGGCCTAGGCTGAGTGGGAGAGCAGAGGCCCAGAGGCTTGAAGGGGGTGTGGGGGTCAAGGCTGGAGCAGTGCCTGGCTGAGAATTTGGTACTTCCTGGTCCTGCCTCAGGGAGCCTAGCAGGTGTGACTTGTTGTGGGGGCCTGCATGGAGGGCCAGAGTGCTCAGGACTCTGCATGCTGCGAGTTTCCTTTAGTCCTGCTCCCTCTCTGGGGCTAGATTCTGTCATTACCCCACTTTGCATGTGAGGAAGCTGAACTTCAGACAGGAAAGTGACTCACACAAGGTCACTTAGCTGGGAGGTGACAGAGTGGGATTCCAGCTGAGGGTCATGCAAATAGCCATCCTGGAGATGGTTCTTAGAATGGGCCAGAGGAAAGAGGGGAGGCTGCCTTCCCATAGCCTTGCCTCTGTGCCGAGCCCCTACTGTGTGCCAGGTCCCCGGTACCTCCCTGTGCATTGGTACTCTGCGTTTTGCTGGGCCAGGGGTAACTGGGCATACGTGGCAGAGACCAGGGAGAGGGATTTTAGTGGGAGACGTGGCTGGAAAGGAGGATTGTGAGGCCCTGGCTAAGCACTCCAGCCTTTGGGCCTCAGTATCCTCATCTCTAAAGTGGAGACAATAAACTCTCTAGGGACGTGGGGATTGTACAGGATAAGTGACAGGTAGTAAGTGAGATGCAGCAGGTATAGGCTAAGCATAGACCCCGGCACAGGGTCAGGCACAATCCGTCCTGCTGCTGTTATGGTCCAGGATACAAAACACCTGACTCAGTGCCCACACATAGAATCACAGTTGTATTCGTGCCCTGAAGTTCAGCTGCTTTGCAGTCACTGGGGACCATCTCCCTGGTCTCCTGGGGCCCCTGGCGTCCCCCCAACCTGAAGGTAGTCAGAGCTGGTTGTGGGCCAGCACGGCAGGGAGGAAGTGTGGCCGTTTGGAGTGGTAGCAGGCCGTCTTTCAGTTCCTGGGCCTATTTTAAGGCTTGTGGGTTCCCGCCTCTACCCGTTCCCAGGGCCGGAGCAGCCCAGGAGGCTCTTTCCTGAGGCAGGGACTCTGTGTCCTTTCAGGGGAACCAGAGATCTCTGGACCTCACACTTTAAAGAGGCTGAGGGCCACCTCTGCCAGCCAGGGTGAGAGTGCTGTGCTGTCCTGCCCCGGTTGCCGCCCTCTGATTTCAGCCTTCCGCACAGGGGCTTCTGTTGCTTGGGCCTTTCCTCCCTCTCCTTGGGTCTCCTGCGTCCTTCATGGAGCCGGGAAGGCCCGTGAATGAATATCAGCCAAGCCACGAGGCCGCTGAAGAGCAGCCCAGAGCAGGACACTTGTTAGTAAGCATCTGCAAAATCCCAGGACAAATTTTTTCCAATAAAAAAAATGTCATATGCACATTATAGAAACTGGAAAATAGGCCGGGCCCGGTGGCTCATTCCTGTAATCCTAGCACTCTGGGAGGCTGAAGCGGGCGGATTGCTCGAGGTCATGAGTTTGAAACCAGCCTGAGCAAGAGTGAGACCCCGTTTCTACTAAAAATAGAAAGAAATTAATTGGCCAACTAATATATATAGAAAAAATTAGCTGGGCATGGTGGCGCATGCCTGTAGTCTCAGCTACTCGGGAGGCTGAGGCAGAAGGATCTCTTGAGCCCAGGAGTTTGAGGTTGCTGTGAGCTAGGCTGACGCCACAGCACTCACTGTAGCCTGGGCAACAAAGCGAGACTCTGTCTCAGAAAACAAAAAAAAGAGAAAGAAACTGGAAAATAGAAGAGAGAGGAAAGAGTTATTCTTAGTCCAATTACCCAGGGATACACTATTAACTTCGAGAAGTCTTGCTCTCTGATCTTCCCAGAGCCTTTTACTTGATATTCTATACAGAAGATTTTAAACATCATGTCTTATCACTTAAAATTCCTAAAACATTTTCCATGTTGTTTATAATCTAAATGTTATTTAAATGACTACACAATAGTTGAATGGATGTGCCGTAATTTACTTAATTGGTCTTGTTGGAAACTTAGCTTGGATCCAGGTTTTCACTGTTATAAGTAACTTGCAAACCTCTTGATATCTGAAAAGGTTTCTGTATCTGGAGTATTTTCTTTAGGCTAGCATCCGGGAAGGCCATTTCTTAGAGGCTGCAGTCCAACCTGCAAGGGCAGGGCTAGGACCACAGATGGTGGACAGATGTTTACCAGACTTAAGGAGAAACTTTCTGTTTTATTTATTTTTTGGATGGAGTCTCACTCTGTGGCCCTGGAAGAGGTGGCCACACAAGGGTATGCAAGGAGCTAAGAAGGGATCCAGCATCAGGCCAGACTCTGGGCCAGGTGCCCTGCAGGTGTGTGCTTCTCTAATCTTGTCCTCTCACCCCCAGTTTCTGTGCCGGGGTTTCAGGCATGTCTCCCCAGGGCAGGAAGCGGAGGCCCCGTAGTTCTGCAAGGCCTGGGAGCTGAGCCTCTGAGCACAGGCCAGGCTGGCTCCCGCCAGCAGTGGCTGCCCGTCTCCCCCTCTCCAGGTCATCCCCTACTCCTGACTACTGCAGCCCACCTGGGCCTCAGGGATAACAGACATTGGTCCCCCAGGTCAGTGCATGTGCCCGGCTACCTGTGCTGAGGCCCTCTGGGTGCAGTGGCAAGCCCCAGTTGCCACTCTTCCCACTAGGGGTTGTGGAGGTGGGGTGGGGGAGAGAACACCTAGGGAGGTGGCAGCAGCCTTGGTCAGTCCCAGCCCTTCTCTTCTGTGCTCAGGAGAGCCCTTGTCCCTGTCTGGGCCTCAGAGCTCTCACCCATGCGGTGATAGGCTCAGGGGCTAAGCGGTGTAAACAATACTTCGCTTAATTCCCATAACCCCAGTGGGGCAGGAATTGTTACACATATTTTACAGAGAAAAAATGGAGGCTCAAAGAAATGGGTAGAACTTCCTGTTGCTCTTTTCTGCCAGTTTGGGTCTGGCTGCACCCAGCTGCTTAAGACGGCAGAGCTTGCTGCCCATCACCCAAACCCTGCAGTGTCCCTGAGGGGCTGGGCTGGGTCACCCTCACAGCTTCCTGAGAGCAGCTGCAAGGTCCCCCTGGTGAGTTAGAGTCCAGCACAGGTCCCCAGGAGTTGGGGGCCAGGGCGCTTTCACACTGACTTTGGTTAGGCATGTTCTGACAAGCTGCGATTTCCCCACCCTACCCAGGTGATGACCTCTGGGCCTTCGCACATGCTGCTGCCTGTGCCCGAGTGGCCTTTCCCACCTGGTCCTGCCTAGTTCTAGGGGGCTCATGGCTGGGGAGTGCTTGGCCTGCACTGGGGACTCGGGCAGTCGCTGCTCTTGGCCCAGCAGCTGTGCTTACTCGTGTCTCTTTGGAACTTCAGCCCTAGCTTCCTGAATCACCCCGCCTGCCTCAGTCTACCTACTCTATCACACTAAACCCCGGGGAACTTTAAAAACAAAATGCCCGCTCCGTCCGGGCATGTAAGGTAGAATCTTCCTGGTGGGACCCGGAGTCCATGGCGTTAACACACTCCCTGTGTGTTTGGGTGCGTCAGTCATGGTTGGTGACCACTGATAAGTCCAGTTATCACCCTGTCCCCATTTTATGGATGGAGCTACTGAGGCTCAGAAGGGGGAGGGGACTGACTATGATGCCCTCTTCCCTACCCTTCTTGTTGTGACTTACCTGGCCCCACTCCCACTTGCCCATTCTTGGGCCTGCCTGGGCCGACTGGCTGAATCCCAACAGCACGACCTTTCATGTCCACGTGAACATTCTGGTAGGGGTGAGGAGTGGCCAGAGATGTCTGCACGTCAGGGAAATGGAGGTTGAGGTCAAGTACAAACCACCGGCTCAGCTCCAGCACATGGGAAGGCAGTGGGCCAGTCTGCTCGGGAGCCCCGTCTCCCGTCCCCATTCTGAAGGCAGGCATTCGGCTTTCTTCTGCGGGGAGACCGGACTGTGCGCTTCCTGTGCCTGATGAGCTCCTGGCAGGCAAAAGTGGGGGGGGGGGGCAACTCACTTCCAGTTTCCTGGTTTTGGCTCAGGCAGCAGCATGTCGTCTGGGTCACAGCCTGTCCTGGGGGAGCTGGGACGGAGCGTGAAGGACCTCAGAATTCAACCAGCCTGTCACTGGTGCACACGGGGAGGGGGCGCAAACAGGGAGATGCTTGATCGCACCACTGCCACCTGGAGCCCACTGCACAGGTGGAGAGACTGAGGCCCATTAATGGCAGGCAGAGTGTCCTTATCGCACATGTGCATTGTCTTTAATGTGAAAGTCCCTTGTTTGGATATGCTTTGAATCTTAAAAAATGCTTTTCACACCTGGGGCAATACTTACAACAGAAAAAGGGAGAAAGGCAGAATACAAAACTACTTTTTATGAAAAGCGTTTATTATCTACATAATTAGAAAAGGGCTCTCTCCTCCGCACTCTTGGGTGTCCCTGCAGCAGTGCTGATCAGAATGCAGGAGAGGTGTTGTCCCCATTTACAGAGGGGATCGAGGCTCAGAGTAGCACGCAGGCCTGGCAGAGAAGCAGCCCTGGGCTGGGCTGCTGCCTTCTAGTTCTTTCTAAAACATTGTTTCATGGGCACTTTTCTAGCAACAACACTATACAAGACCCTTGTGCCCATTAATTTCTTACTGTCTCTACAGTGTCTGCCCCTGAGTATGCATTCTCATGCATTTGCACTCACTGCTGCCTCACTCATAGAGGGCCTATTCATTGAGCCCTGGAAATGTCGAGTGGAGTGGGGGTTGGCCCTGCCTTCCCAGGATTCAGTCCTTGCCAGTGTAGGGGGTTGGGGGGACTAGTGGGAGCCTGGTAGAGGGTCAGCATTCATGCCTGTGGCTCCTTGCCACTGCCCTGGTGTCCTGTCCACACTTGCACTGGGACCAGCCCAGACACCCCCAGATTTTCAGGCCCCTTTTTTTTTGAGACAGAGTCTCGCTTTGTTGCCCAGGCTAGAGTGAGTGCCGTGCCATCAGCCTAGCTCACAGCAACCTCAAAGTTCTGGGCTCAAGCAATCCTACTGCCTCAGCCTCCCGAGTAGCTGGGACTACAGGCATGTGCCACCATGCCTGGCTAATTTTTTCTATATATTAGTTGGCCAATTAATTTCTTTCTATTTATAGTGGAGATGGGGTCTCACTCTTGCTCAGAGCTGGTTTTGAACTCCTGACCAATCGGCCTCCCAGAGTGCTAGGATTACAGGCGTCAGCCACTGCGCCCGGCCTCAGGCCCTTGTAGGGGATGAAAAGTATCTTTCTTCCCATCTTAGGCTCATGGATGAGGCCCCTTTAACAAAAGATTAACAAGAGG
Source organism: Mirza zaza (assembly GCA_008750895.1). Taxonomy (NCBI): domain Eukaryota; kingdom Metazoa; phylum Chordata; class Mammalia; order Primates; family Cheirogaleidae; genus Mirza; species Mirza zaza. Next base: position 28,685 of record VSMD01124790.1, read on the forward strand.
AAAGCATGAGAATTTATTTAGTGTATGTTTTACATAGCAGGGGACCCAAAGAAGCGGTATAAGCCTGTGTAATTTTTATGCTAGGGCTGATGAAGAAGGGTACAGTCGTGGAGATGATTGGGTAAAAAAGTACAATCTGATGGTTATAAACTGGGGACTTAGCAAGTGTTAAGACTCTTCTCTGTGACCCTGTGTCTTCGGAGATAAGGATGCTCGTTCTCTCTGGACATAGGCAGGGCTAGTCTCCGTAAGGGTCTTGCCACCTGCTGCCAGGGAGAAGGCCAGGGGATGGTGAGAGTGACCCTCTTCTGCTGTTTTCTCAAATGCCCAGGTGTCATATTTTGGGGTAGTGTGGTCTGAACCCCATCACCAATTGCCTCTCGGACATCTATCCCCATCTGAATGTAGCACAGGTACCTCCACTCAGCGTGACCATGCCTGTTGCTCCTCTGTGTTCCCTAAGCCGCAGGCTGAAAGTTGGCCCTCCCTTACCCCGCTCAGCCTGCTGTGGCTGAGTTCTGGGCCACATCTGGGCTGTCTCTTCCCCACCTGCCTGGTCCAGTCTGTCCCCACTGTGCCCATACCTGATGGTGTCACACCCTGCTGCTTACACCTTTATAAACCTCTGGTCTGCCAGGCATAACGTCCAAGACCCTTGGTGACCTTCCCTGCTGACTGCCTGAGCCCAAGCCATGTGATTCCTTGGAGGGGTTCCCCGAGGGCCCCTCCACACTCTGCCACTCCCTCTGCCTGGAGTTGCCCTCCTCACTCTGTTGTTGGGGGAGCCTCAGTTCCTAGCACAAGGGCCCTTCTGTGACCTCTTCCTGACCCCTTGGTGGAGTCAGCCACCAGCCGCCTTTGTTCTGGAGGGCACCTGCCGCCAGCCCCGTGACACTGCACACCCTCTCTGTCCCTCACCCACCTGAGCCCTCTCCAGGGCTGTCAGCTCTGGTCTGTGTCCGGGTCCCAGTTCAGGGTAGATCAATGCCTGAGCTTAGCCCGTGGGAGCAGCCCAGGGCGGTGCCTGGGGGTGCATCGGGGATGGGAGAGTGGAGAGGAATCTGTTGAGTGCAGGGGTGACTCTTGGGGAGCAGGCTCCTGAGTAGGGCATTCCCTGCAGAGAGCCCCACCTGAGCAGAGACAGCAGGGAAAAAAGGCAGAAAAAGTTCCAAAATCAATTTGCTGGGCTGCTTCGGGAATCACAGCAGCTCTCTGGGCCTCCGTTTCTCATGGCAGAGTAGGACTGGTTTCTGCTCTTTCTGTACCTGGGGAGGGAGCAGGGGTCTGGAGGCTGCCTGGGACAGTGGGCAGAGCCAGGGCCTCAGTTTCCTGTCATGCACATTGGGAAAGGAAGGTTGAGTCGGACCACTGCTTGCAGCTGAGGTTCTTGGACACAGGTTCAACAGTCCACGCTCATAACTGCTTAAAGCAGAGTCGCTTGTGAAAAGTCCTGTTGACAAGCAGGGCCAGGTGCTTAGGGAGGCCAGTGCCATGTGTGCTTGGGTACAGGGACAACAAAAATGAAGGAAAGAAGACATATGGGAAGATTCACATGCCCACCCCTGCCTCACAAAATGGAAAACATGAACCATGTCTTCCCATCATTTTGGGCCATGTTTTTGAGGTGCTGACCCAGGTCTGCCTGAGACCACCCCACCTGCCAGGAAGGTTGGGGGTCTAGGATTCTGGATTCTTCCTGATCCAGGCAGGAGTGTGCTGCCCCTGCGTGCAGAGGGTGCCGCTCAGCTGCAGCTCAGCTCGGGAGTCCTCTGTCCCTGCAGCAAACCCCAGTGAATCAGCCACACTGCTGCGGGGTGCAGGGATGAGGTCATCCTCACCCAGAGGCTGCGACGAGAAGGCTGTGCGTCCAGGAGCCTTCCCTGAAGTCCAGCGCGGCCAGTTGTCTCGCAAGGACATTTGGAGCCACAGCAATCTCCATCCCCTTTGCTGAGGGCCTGGGACTATGTCAGCAGCATTTCATCTAGAGCAGCCTGTGAGGAGGGGGGTGTCTTCCTGTTGGCAGAGAGGTTAAGGTGCTGGTTTGGGAGTGCCTAGCAACAGTGGGTTTGGGACCTAATTCTCCCTGCCTGGAGGCGGGGGCCTGTCCTTCTCACGTGCAGACGTACCTATTTCTCCACGGAGAGGCATTTGATGCCCCTTTTTTCTGAGTGGCCCTGTCCTGGCCTAGTGTATGAGGAAAGCCCAGTCCCCTGGTTTCATAGTGAAGGACGTTGTCTTACAAGAAGTGAGAGTAAAGGAGGTTTTGAAAGAGGATTCCTGCATGGGAGGGTGCATTCCCGAGGGGGAAGTTACCCAGCGAGGGGTGCGGGACTGAGCAGGGACTGAGGCCCCAGGCATGAGCAGCCAGTGGGGGAGGGGCCCCCTGGGTGGGGTGGGCCATGTGGGTTGGTCTGGCCTCCACAGGGAGCAACCAGATGGTAGTGAGGGTGGAGGCGCCCTTGAGTCCTTGTTCTTTGTGGCACGTCAGCCTGCACACTGAGGGCCCGTGCTGGGCTGGTGTTGGGCACAGGGTGAACAGCACTGGCGCACACAGGCGGGCGGCTGGGTCTTGCTGTGTGCCTGGCTCCCTGCCCTGCGGGGAGCCAGGCAGTGAGTCGGGAGTGAGTTCCTCTGGCTGGGCTTTAGCATCTCTGCAGATGCGTGACGCGGTTGGAGTGAGTGGGCTTCGAGGAATCTGGCGCCATACAGCACGCTGGGGCAGAGGCGGGAGGAGGTGGAGCAATGACGGGCCGTGGCCGGAGAAACGACTGAGTGGTCTCAAGCCCAGGCAGTTGAGTAGGGTGGGGAGCTGGGGTTGCCGGCTCCTGTCTGGGGTGGGGCTGGTCTTGTAGGAGGCCATTTTCTGTGGGAGCAAACCCACCGTTAGGAGTGTGGATCAGGTCCCCGTGATGACCAACCCATTGGCGCTGGGAATTTGAATCTGGAGCTACTGTTTTGGCTTGATGATCGTGCTTAGGACAGATCCGCAGAGTGTGAAATGGCAGGTGTGGCCACAGGATAGTTTGGTGGCTTTGCAGGAATTGCTGTTTTATGGGGACTGCAGGCCGGCGGGCCACTCTGGTGGAGGCCCCCACTCCCATGAAAGGGACTTGGGGTCAGGGTCAGGGTTTATTCCTCACTGTACCTTGGGACCCCACGCAGTGCCTGGCACAGAGCAGGCCAGCATTATGAACTGGGTGACCTGGACTTAAGGCCTTGGTGTCCTTTACTGTAAAATGGGTTATTAGTGAGATCACAGATGTTCTCTGAGGGTTTCGAAAGCACTTTGAGGATTTCACAACATTGTGCAAATCTTAGGAGGAGGGATCGTGACTAAGTTCTTGCTGATGGTGGCTTTGGGGTGAGTGCAAAACTTGCTCTGGTGTTCTCCGAGTGTACTGAAAGCTAGGGTCCATCACGTCATGAACTTACTTGTTCAGCATTCACTGGCTCCGTGTTGTGGACGCTGCCCATGCTGGGTACCAGGACGCCCTGCCAGCAGGGTGCTTGTCTCCGTGGGGCAGGGCACGCACAGACAGGTCAGGAGCCAGTCCGACAAGATTGTGGTGGAGAGCCGAGAGCGTGTTGTAGGCAGCTCTGGGCTGTGGCCTGGTGACTTTAGATGAGGGATTCAGGCCTTGAACCTCAATTTCCTCATCAGGGAAGTGAAGATAGTAGTGTTTACCCAACAGGATCTGTGTGAAGATCAAATGAGAGGCAGCAGCTCATTGTGGGTGCTCCCAGGTGGAAGGGCTCAGGTGCTTGGGTACAGGAAGCCTGTGGGACATCTTGTGAGGCCCCAGCAGGGTCAGGGAAGGCCCCGTGTGGGGGTGGGCTGGAAGGAACAGACCTCTGACAGGTGACAACTGAGCAGACTCGCACAAGCGACGCAGGCAGAGACCCACTGGAGAGAGCGTGTGGCCTGCCGGGGATGCGGGGCGTTTGGTCAGGGAAGAAGGGCCAGGCCGGCTGGAGTGTCAGGGACCCCATGGCAGGCCGTGGGGGCTGTCCGGAGAGCTGGCTCACCTGGGGAAGGAGCGTGGACTTCTTCCTGCAGAAGACTCAGAGCTAGGCAGGGGTTTCAGGCTGACATCATCGAAACCCGTGCCTCCCTCAGGTCATGGCAGAGGCCGGGCCAGGCCCATGGGATCGCTCACATGGGACCCGCTGACCGGTGCTTCTCCTCCAAGTGCCTCCTGCACAGTCCTTTGTCTTTTGTGCCCCGAGGGAGGGCCGGGACAGGCTCCGGGGAGGGCAGCTGATGAAAGGCCTATTGAGGGGCCACAGAAGCGTATTCATCCTGCCGGGTGGGGAAGCTTCCAGAGGGCCCAGGGGCACCTTGGACTCTCCCCAAAGAGGCCAGTTGACCCCCCACTTCTGGTTGGTGGCCAGGGCTGAGCAGAGTCTGCTGCTGAGCCAAGCGAGCTCTAGGGGGGCCCCTCTCAAGGCCCTTGGCCCAGACGGCTGGGGTCAAGCTCCTGAATTCTACATGCAGGCACCGTCCATCTGTCCTCCCCACAGCAGAGAGGCCTTCTCAGCTCCCCCCACCAACCCCTCCCGCTCTGGTTCTCTCTGTGTCCCGTTCTTCCCCTGGGGCCTTTCCTCTGTCTTGGCCTCCCTGGTGTTTCCCCCAGACGGGGCAGGGTGCGCAGCCTCCCTCCAAATCGGCTTCCCCCTGGAGCTCCAGGCGGGTAGGGACCACCTGGATTCCTCTGCCTGCACTCCCAGCACCGAGCCTGGGCCTGCTGACTGCACTCCAGGCCTTTTGCTCCAGGCTAAACGGTGGGTGGATGAACGGGTTCCAGCACCAGTTGAGCCGGGCAGCCTCTCCTGGGGCAGTGCCCTCATTTGTAAAATGAAACCTGCTTCATGGAGTTGTTGTGAAATCAAGAATGTAAATGTTCAGCACAGTGCCTGGCACACGGAAGCCCTCAGTGTATTTATAAACACACTGCAGAATTTTTGAAAAACAGGAAAAAGTTGTCATTGCACTGTCCTCGATAGTTATCATTATGGGCCTTTGGGTGAACTTCCAGTCTGTTGTCCCAGGCATGTTTTAAAAAAGAGTTTCCTTCATTTAAGTATTTAGGTGTGTATAATTTTGTGTCCTGGCTTTTCCCCTCTATTATAAGCATTTTTGTTTTTGAGTAACTGCATCGTTATTAAAAATATTTTGGTTACTTTTGAATAGGTATTCAAAAAGAATACTTTTTGAATAAGCACACATTTATTTATTTATTTTTAATTTTTATACTGTTTCATATCTTTTTTTTTATTTTGGCATATTATGGGGGTACACACTTTAAGGTTTCAATAAATGCCCTTTCCCCCCCTCCCCCCACAAGTCTGAGTTTCCAGCATGACCATCCCCCAGATGGGTAAGCACACTTTTAAATGTGCTTACAGTACATTAAAAAGGTATGAGAAGATTCGTAATGAAAAAACTAAGTTTCCTTTCTCTTCCCTAGTTTCTGTCTCCAGAGGCCACGAAGACACTAGTGATGGTGTAAATAATACCTGGTGACATTGGGTGATCCTTGGTGTTAACATCACGTGGTCTTCATTGGTAAACCTGGATGCTCCCCGCTGCTGACCCTGAGGGCTCCTTGGTGCTGACCCCAGGTGTTCCTCATTGCTAGGCCCTGTGCTTCTGGGTGCCGGCCTCAGATGTTCCCTATTACTTGGCCCTTTGGTATTGGGTGCTGACTGCAGGTTATCCTCATCGCTAGGCCCAGGGCTCCTGGGTACTGACCCTAGGTGTTCCTCATTGCTATACCTGGTGCTCCTGGGTCTTCGGGCCAGGTGTTTCTCATTGCTAGGCCCTGTCCCTGTGCGTCCTGACCCCAAGTGTTTCTCATTGCTAGGCCTGCTGCTCCTGGGTCGTGTCCCCAGTTGTTCCTCATTGCTAAGCCAGTGTGGTTCTGTTTGCTAGCACAGTTCAAAGGGCTTGACGTGGATGGAGTAATTTAAACTGTCAACCACCGGAGGAGGCAGATGCCACTATTACTGCCATTATGCAAATTAGGAAACGACCATCCAGAGGTTTTGGGATTTGCAGCCAGAACTGCTGGAGCCAGGGCGGCCCCGGCAACCTGGCTGCGCACTGCAGCTTCTTCGCAGGCCTCTCCAGCCTCCCAGCCTGCCCTACCACGCTTCCTGCACAACAGCGTTGACGCCATTGTAAATGAGTCACTTTAATAGTGAAAATCTCTAATGTTGATCTGTTCCCCACTTCATTCATCCTAGAGATTTTTTTTTTTTTTATAATTTTTTTTTTTGAGACAGAGTCTCACTTTGTTGCCCAGGCTAGAGTGCCGTGGCGTCAGCCTAGCTCACGGCAACCTCAAACTCCTGAGCTCAAGCAAACCTCCTGCCTCAGCCTCCCGAGTAGCTGGGACTACAGGCATGCACCACCATGCCCAGCTAATTTTTTCTATATATATTAGTTGGCCAATTAATTTCTTTCTATTTTTAGTAGAGACGGGGTCTCGCTCTTGCTCAGGCTGGTTTCAAACTCCTGACCTTGAGCAATCCGCCTGCCTCGGCCTCCCAGAGTGCTAGGATTATAAGCGTGAGCCACCGTGCCTGGCCCCATCCTAGAGATCTTTTCTCATCGGTACAGATAGAGCTGCTTCAGTTCTTTTTAATTTATTGTAATTTATTATATTTTTAATTTTTTGAGACAGAGTATCTTGCTCTGTTGCCCCAGGTAGGAACTTAGTATTTATTAAATAAATTAACCCCCATTTAAGAGTTCCAATTATTTTTCTATTATGGTGTTTGTTTTTTACTTATTGTATGTGTATGTGGGAGTTTTCACTGTAGAAATTTTTTATTTTTTTTGGCTTATAACCAACAGAAATTTATTTCTTACAATTCTGGAGGCTTGAAGGTCTAAGATCAAGGTTCCAAGGAGACTGAATGTGTGATGCGGGCCCATTTCCTGGGCATAGGCGGCGCCTTCTTGGTGTGTCCTCACATGGCGGAAAGGGGGAAATTTTTAATTTTTATATAGCTTGATTTATCATTCTTTTCTTTAATGGTTCTTATATTCTACTTAGAGAAGATTTTCCCCTTCTGAAAGAATAAAAATTCTCTTATGATTTATTTCCTTTTTTTGGCCAGGCGTGGTGACTCACGCCTATAATCCTAGCACTCTGGGAGGCTGAGGCTGGAGCATTATGTGAACCCAGAAGTTCGAGACCAGCCTGAGCAACAGTGAGACCCGGTCTCTACAAAAGTAGAAAAAATACCTGGGCTTGGTGGCGTGTGCCTGTAGTCCTAGCTGCTGGGAAGGGTGAGGCAGGAGGATTGCTTGAGCCCAGGAGTTTGAGGTTGCTGTGAGCTATGGACTCTAGCTGGGGTGACAGTGAGACTTTATCAATCATTCAGTCAACAAACATTCTCACATGGTTTATTTCCCTTTTCTAAATGGTTTTACTTTCAGCATTGAAAGTTTTGATCTTTTTGGAATTTATTTTGGCTAGAGCTTTTTCTCTTTGTCCTCAGTTAGTCACTTGTCCCAAGACCAATTTTTGAAGAATAATCTTCATCCTGTTGATTTGAGATGTTGTCTTTATGAAAACTCAATTATTGTGTGTTTTAGTTCTGTTTTTGTGCTTTCTATTCTGTTCCATTGATCTGTCTACTCATGTGCTCTTACCATTTTGCTTTCTTTAATGATTTCATTCAATTTGCAAATATTTATTGTTTCCTATATACCAGACACTGTTCTGGAGACTAAGTATATAGCAGTGAACAAAGTGATCTAAGAGGAAAAGTGTTAATACCTTCATGGAGCTTAAGTTCTAGTGGGGCACCTCTGTTAAAACATGCATCAGCCATGGTAGGGCAGGTGCTGGCAAACTGTGGCTGCAGGTCAGGACTGTTGCCATTTCTGTAAACAACTGTTAATTAGAACATAGCCATGCCTACTTCTCTATGCATTGCTGGGGCTGCTTGTGTAGTTGGGACAGGACCATGTGATCCACAGAGTCTAATACGTTTTCCATCCGGACCTTTACAGAGAAAGTCTGCTGACTCTCATACTAGGGAAAGACTGAAAGGAAGCAAAGTAAATAGGTAAAAGGTGTATCATGATACTTATAAGTGCTATGGAGAAAAACGAAGCCAGAAGTGGGATAGGCCCTATTGGGGGTGATTTGGGAAGGCCTGGTAGAGAAGGTGGTATTTCAGTAAAGAGCCTGGGGTGGGGTGGGGGCAGGTAAGAAATAAGCCTTGTGGAGGATTTAGGCTATTGAACAGGAAATGACAAGAACCGATTTATGTTTTACCAGTGGGGTGGGGGTGGAAACATGGAGACCAGTTAGGAAGCCGTGACAGTAATGCAGGCTGGAAGCGGTGGTGGTGTAGCCCAGGGTGGAAGCAGTAATTTGTGAGAAGTGGTTGGATTCTGGGTGTGTTTGAAGATAGAATCAATAAAATAATGCAAATAGACAAATCAGAGTTCTGCAGGGGGAAATAAAAGCAGTGGTAGAAAGGAACAGATCTAAGAAGAGGAGGACTGAAATGTTTCCATTGGAGAATGGAGTCAGCTTCTGATAAGACAGTAGAAGGTGATGGGGGG